>CM065748.1:8360762-8363262 GCA_033310375.1 Conus canariensis | reverse complement strand
ATTGTCCTGTAGGTATTAGGAAGTTCCTGGGGACTGTGGTTGGACGGATGGATGTGGCAGATTGTCCTGTAGGTATTAGGAAGTTCCTGGGGACTGTTGTTGGACGGATGGATGTGGCAGATTGTCCTGTAGGTATTAGGAAGTTCCTGGGGACTGTTGTTGGACGGATGGATGTGGCAGATGTCCTGTAGGTATTAGGAAGTTCCTGGGGACTGTTGTTGGACGGATGGATGTGGCAGATTGTCCTGTAGGTATTAGGAAGTTCCTGGGGACTGTTGTTGGACGGATGGATGTGGCAGATTGTCCTGTAGGTATTAGGAAGTTCCTGGGGACTGTGTGGACGGATGGATGTGGCAGATTGTCCTGTAGGTATTAGGAAGTTCCTGGGGACTGTGGCTGGAGGATGGATGTGGCAGATTGTCCTGTAGGTATTAGGAAGTTCCTGGGGACTGTTGTTGGACGGATGGATGTGGCAGATTGTCCTGTAGGTATTAGGAAGTTCCTGGGGACTGTTGTTGGACGGATGGATGTGGCAGATTGTCCTGTAGGTATTAGGAAGTTCCTGGGGACTGTGGCTGGACGGATGGATGTGGCAGATTGTCCTGTAGGTATTAGGAAGTTCCTGGGGACTGTGGCTGGACGGATGGATGTGGCAGATTGTCCTGTAGGTATTAGGAAGTTCCTGGGGACTGTGGTTGGACGGATGGATGTGGCAGATTGTCCTGTAGGTATTAGGAAGTTCCTGGGGACTATCGTTGGACGGATGGATGTGGCAGATTATCCTGTAGGTATTAGGAAGTTCCTGGGACTGTGGCTGGACGGATGGATGTGGCAGATTCTCCTGTAGGGAATCGCTCTGGCACTCTGGCTCCGCGACAAAGCCGTTCTGGCCGTCAATGAGGAACTTAGGAGGTGGTGTGTGGCATGTGTTGGACCACAGTTGGCACCACTGAACACCATGCGATTCGGCAGCAACACACTGGCACCACCAATACCTGTATCCCTGTCTGTATGTCTCTGTGTTTATGGACCTGTCTAGGTGTTCCTGTGAATGTATGCATGTATCCCTAGGTGTCTCTGTGTCTGTATCTATGTGTTCCTGTGTACATGTATCCCTGTCTATGCGTTTATGTCGTGTGTCTATGGAGTCATTTCAATGTGTATGTGTATCCATATGTTTATATCTATGTATCTCTGCCAATATATCAATGTCCTTTATCTTCAAATCTCTGTCTGTCTATGTTTTATGTTCCCTTGTCTATGTTATACGTGCCCTCGCTTGTGTGTCTATATGTATATCTGTGTGTCTGTACCTGTGTGTCCCTGCCTCTGTGTATACGCGTCTGTGTATTCCTGAGTCTTAATGCCCATATGAGTATGTCTCTGTTCTGTGTCTGTACCTCTGTGTCCCTGCCTCTGTGTATACGTGTCTGTGTATTCCTGAGTCTTAATGCCCATGTGAGCATGTCTCTGTTCTGTGTCTGTGTCTAGACCTCTATGTGTTCATGCTCTGTGCGTCCATTCCACGAATCTCTGTATCTCTGGGTCTATGTATCTGTCTGTGTCTGGAACTCTAGGTGTTCATGCTCTGTGCGTCCCTTCCACAAATCTCTGTCTTTATGTATCTCTGTGTCTCTGGGTCTATGTATCTCTGTGTATCTGGGTCTATGTATCTGTGTGTCTCTGGGTCTATGTATCTGTCATGCGTCCCAGTCGGGATGGACGCGCATGGTAAATGAACGGACAACGTAAAACGTTAAATTGTTAATCATTTATCTATACTTGAGTCTTCTGGGGTTGAACTGTAGTGAAAAGGGTTTTGTCGTTGATCAATTTTACCTGAGCGTCGCTCAAGGATTTCTAAAGGAAAAGAGAGCGTTGGCGGAAAAAATTAGGGAGAAAGAGAGAGAGAGAGAGAGAGAGAGAGAGAGAGAGAGAGGAGAGAGAGAGAGAGAGGGAGAGGAGAGGGAGAAGAGGGAAGAGAGAGGAGAGAGAGGGAGGGAGAGGAGAGAGGGAGAGGAGAGAGAGGAGAAGAGAGAGGAGAGAGAGAGGAGAGAGAGGGAGAGAGGAGAGAGGGAGAGAGAGAGAGAGAGAGAGGAGAGAGGAGAGAGAGAGAGAGAGGGGAGAGAGAGAGAGAGAGGAGAGAGAGAGAGAGAGGAGGAGGAGAGAGAGAGAGAGAGAGAGGAGAGAGAAGGGGAGAGAGAGAGAGGAGAGAGGGAGAGGGGGAGAGGAGAGAGGAGAGAGAGAGAGGAGAGAGAGGAGAGAGAGAGAGAGAGAGGGAGAGAGGAGAGAGGAGAGAGAGAGGAGAGAGAGAGAGGAGGAGAGAGAGAGAGAGAGAGGAGGAGAGAGAGAGAGAGAGGAGCAGAGGAGTAAGGAGAGAGGACGAAAGAGAGAGTGAAGAGGAGAGGAGGAAGAGAGGAAGTAGAAAGGAAGATATAGGTGACGGAGAGAATCGTGTTGGCGAGTTCATGCAGATACACGGTAAGTTTTGATGGCGACA
>CM065748.1:8351057-8360662 GCA_033310375.1 Conus canariensis | reverse complement strand
AACTGAGGTGCCAGACAAGACTGACACTACTCCCGTGAACTGGACACGAGACTTGTTGAACTGAGGTGCCACACTAGAGACTGACACTACTCCCGTGAACTGGACACGAGACTTGTTGAACTGAGGTGCCAGACAAGTCTGACACTACTCCCGTGAACTGGACACGAGACTTGTTGAACTGAGGTGCCAGACAGATGACACTACTCCCGTGAACTGGACACGAGACTTGTTGAACTGAGGTGCCACACTAGAGACTGACACTACTCCCGTGAACTGGACACGAGACTTGTTGAACTGAGGTGCAACACTAGAGACTGACACTACTCCCGTGAACTGGACACGAGACTTGTTGAACTGAGGTGCCAGACAAGACTGACACTACTCCCGTGAACTGGACACGAGACTTGTTGAACTGAGGTGCCAGACAAGACTGACACTACTCCGTGAACTGGACACGAGACTTGTTGAACTGAGGTGCCAACAAGACTGACACTACTCCGTGAACTGGACACGAGACTTGTTGAACTGATGCCAACAAGACTGAACTACTCCCGTGAACTGGACACGAGACTTGTTGAACTGAGGTGCCAGACAGACTGACACTACTCCGTGAACTGGACACGAGACTTGTTGAACTGAGGTGCCACACGGGACTGACACTACTCCCGTGAACTGGACACGAGACTTGTTGAACTGAGGTGCCAGACAAGACTGACACTACTCCGTGAACTGGACACGAGACTTGTTGAACTGAGGTGCCAGACAAGACTGACACTACTCCCGTGAACTGGACACGAGACTTGTTGAACTGAGGTGCCAGACAAGACTGACACTACTCCCGTGAACTGGACACGAGACTTGTTGAATCTGAGGTGCCAGACAGAGTCTGACACTACTCCCGTGAACTGGACACGAGACTTGTTGAACTGAGGTGCCAACAAGACTGACACTACTCCCGTGAACTGGACACGAGACTTGTTGAACTGAGGTGCCAGACAAGACTGACACTACTCCGTGAACTGGACACGAGACTTGTTGAACTGAGGTGCCACACTAGAGACTGACACTACTCCCGTGAACTGGACACGAGACTTGTTGAACTGAGGTGCCAGACAAGACTGACACTACTCCGTGAACTGGACACGAGACTTGTTGAACTGAGGTGCCCACAAGCTGACACTACTCCGTGAACTGGACACGAGACTTGTTGAACTGAGGTGCCAGACAAGACTGACACTACCCGTGAACTGGACACGAGACTTGTTGAACTGAGGTGCCACACTAAGACTGACACTACTCCGTGAACTGGACACGAGACTTGTTGAACTGAGGTGCCAGACAAGCTGACACTACTCCGTGAACTGGACACGAGACTTGTTGAACTGAGGTGCCAACAAGACTGACACTACTCCCGTGAACTGGACACGAGACTTGTTGAACTGAGGTGCCAGACAAGCTGACACTACCCGTGAACTGGACACGAGACTTGTTGAACTGAGGTGCCAACAAGACTGACACTACTCCGTGAACTGGACACGAGACTTGTTGAACTGAGGTGCCACACAGAGACTGACACTACTCCGTGAACTGGACACGAGACTTGTTGAACTGAGGTGCCAACAAGACTGACACTACTCCGTGAACTGGACACGAGACTTGTTGAATGAGGTGCCAGACAAGACTGACACTACTCCCGTGAACTGGACACGAGACTTGTTGAACTGAGGTGCCAACTAAGACTGACACTACTCCCGTGAACTGGACACGAGACTTGTTGAACTGAGGTGCCAACAAGACTGACATACTCCGTGAACTGGACACGAGACTTGTTAACTGAGGTGCCAGACAAGACTGACACTACTCCCGTGAACTGGACACGAGACTTGTTGAACTGAGTGCCACAAAGACTGACACTACTCCCGTGAACTGGACACGAGACTTGTTGAACTGAGGTGCCAGACAAGACTGACACTACTCCCGTAACTGGACACGAGACTTGTTGAACTGAGGTGCCAACAAGACTGACACTACTCCGTGAACTGGACACGAGACTTGTTGAACTGAGGTGCCAACAAGACTGACACTACTCCCGTGAACTGGACACGAGACTTGTTGAACTGAGTGCAACACAAGACTGACACTACCCCGTGAACTGGACACGAGACTTGTTGAACTGAGGTGCCAGACAAGACTGACACTACTCCCGTGAATGGACACGAGACTTGTTGAACTGAGGTGCCAGACAAGACTGACATACTCCGTGAACTGGACACGAGACTTGTTGAACTGAGGTGCCACACTAGAGACTGACACTACTCCGTGAACTGGACACGAGACTTGTTGAACTGAGGTGCCAGACAAGACTGACACTACTCCCGTGAACTGGACACGAGACTTGTTGAACTGAGGTGCCAGACAAGACTGACACTACTCCCGTGAACTGGACACGAGACTTGTTGAACTGAGGTGCCACACTAGAGACTGACACTACTCCCGTGAACTGGACACGAGACTTGTTGAATGAGGTGCCAGACAAGACTGACACTACTCCCGTGAACTGGACACGAGACTTGTTGAACTGAGGTGCCAGACAAGACTGACACTACTCCCGTGAACTGGACACGAGACTTGTTGAACTGAGGTGCCAGACAAGACTGACACTACTCCCGTGAACTGGACACGAGACTTGTTGAATTGAGGTGCCAGACAAGTCTGACACTACTCCCGTGAACTGGACACGAGACTTGTTGAACTGAGGTGCCAGACAAGACTGACACTACTCCCGTGAACTGGACACGAGACTTGTTGAACTGAGGTGCCAGACAAGACTGACACTACTCCCGTGAACTGGACACGAGACTTGTTGAACTGAGGTGCCACACTAGAGACTGACACATAATCCGTGAACTGGACACGAGACTTGTTGAACTGAGGTGCCAGACAAGACTGACACTACTCCCGTGAACTGGACACGAGACTTGTTGAACTGAGGTGCCACACTAGAGACTGACACTACTCCCGTGAACTGGACACGAGACTTGTTGAACTGAGGTGCCAGACAAGACTGACACTACTCCGTGAACTGGACACGAGACTTGTTGAACTGAGGTGCCAGACAAGACTGACACTACTCCCGTGAACTGGACACGAGACTTGTTGAACTGAGGTGCCAGACAAGACTGACACTACTCCCGTGACTGGACACGAGACTTGTTGAACTGAGGTGCCACACTAGAGACTGACACTACTCCCGTGAACTGGACACGAGACTTGTTGAATTGAGGTGCCAGACAAGACTGACACTACTCCCGTGAACTGGACACGAGACTTGTTGAACTGAGGTGCCAGACAAGACTGACACTACTCCCGTGAACTGGACACGAGACTTGTTGAACTGAGGTGCCACACTAGAGACTGACACTACTCCCGTGAACTGGACACGAGACTTGTTGAACTGAGGTGCCAGACAAATCTGACACTACTCCCGTGAACTGGACACGAGACTTGTTGAACTGAGGTGCCAGACAAGTCTGACACTACTCCCGTGAACTGGACACGAGACTTGTTGAACTGAGGTGCCAGACAAGACTGACACTACTCCCGTAAACTGGACACGAGACTTGTTGAACTGAAGTGCCACACTAGAGACTGACACTACTCCCGTGAACTGGACACGAGACTTGTTGAACTGAGGTGCCAGACAAGACTGACACTACTCCCGTGAACTGGACACGAGACTTGTTGAACTGAGGTGCCAGACAAGACTGACACTACTCCCGTGAACTGGACACGAGACTTGTTGAACTGAGGTGCCAGACAAGACTGACACTACTCCCGTGAACTGGACACGAGACTTGTTGAACTGAGGTGCCACACTAGAGACTGACACTACTCCCGTGAACTGGACACGAGACTTGTTGAACTGAGGTGCCACACTAGAGACTGACACTACTCCCGTGAACTGGACACGAGACTTGTTGAACTGAGGTGCCAACTAGAGACTGACACTACTCCCGTGAACTGGACACGAGACTTGTTGAACTGAGGTGCCACACTAGAGACTGACACTACTCCCGTGAACTGGACACGAGACTTGTTGAACTGAGGTGCCACACTAGAGACTGACACTACTCCCGTGAACTGGACACGAGACTTTGTTGAACTGAGGTGCCAGACAAGACTGACACTACTCCCGTGAACTGGACACGAGACTTGTTGAACTGAGGTGCCACACTAGAGACTGACACTACTCCCGTGAACTGGACACGAGACTTGTTGAACTGAGGTGCCAGACAAGACTGACACTACTCCCGTGAACTGGACACGAGACTTGTTGAACTGAGGTGCCAGACAAGACTGACACTACTCCCGTGAATTGGACACGAGACTTGTTGAACTAGGTGCCAGACAAGACTGACACTACTCCCGTGAACTGGACAGAGACTTGTTGAACTGAGGTGCCACACTAAGACTGACACTACTCCCGTGAACTGGACACGAGACTTGTTGAACTGAGGTGCCAGACAAGACTGACACTACTCCCGTGAACTGGACACGAGACTTGTTGAACTGAGGTGCCAGACAAGACTGACACTACTCCCGTGAACTGGACACGAGACTTGTTGAACTGAGGTGCCAGACAAGACTGACACTACTCCCGTGAATGGACACGAGACTTGTTGAACTGAGGTGCCACACTAGAGACTGACACTACTCCCGTGAACTGGACACGAGACTTGTTGAACTGAGGTGCCAGACAACTGACACTACTCCCGTGAACTGGACACGAGACTTGTTGAACTGAGGTGCCAGACAAGACTGACTCTACTCCCGTGAACTGGACACGAGACTTGTTGAACTGAGGTGCCACACTAGAGACTGACACTACTCCCGTGAACTGGACACGAGACTTGTTGAACTGAGGTGCCACACTAGAGACTGACACTACTCCCGTGAACTGGACACGAGACTTGTTGAATTGAGGTGCCAACAAGACTCGACACTACTCCCGTGAACTGGACACGAGACTTGTTGAACTGAGGGCCAGACAAGTCTGACACTACTCCCGTGAACTGGACACGAGACTTGTTGAACTGAGGTGGCCAGACAAGACTGACACTACTCCCGTAAACTGGACACGAGACTTGTTGAACTGAGGTGCCAGCTAGCGACTGACACTACTCCCGTGAACTGGACACGAGACTTGTTGAACTGAGGTGCCAGACAAGACTGACACTACTCCCGTGAACTGGACACGAGACTTGTTGAACTAGTGCCAGACAAGAACTAGACACTACTACCCGTGAACACCGTGAACACACGAGACTTGTTGAACTGAGATGCCAGACAAGACTGACACTACTCCCGTGAACTGGACACGAGACTTGTTGAACTGAGGTGCCAGACAAGACTGACACTACTCCCGTGAACTGGACACGAGACTTGTTGAACTGAGGTGCCAGACAAGACTGACACTACTCCCGTGAACTGGACACGAGACTTGTTGAACTGAGGTGCCACACTAGAGACTGACACTACTCCCGTGAACTGGACACGAGACTTGTTGAACTGAGGTGGCAGACAAGTCTGACACTACTCCCGTGAACTGGACACGAGACTTGTTGAACTGAGGTGCCAGACAAGACTGACTCTACTCCCGTGAACTGGACACGAGACTTGTTGAACTGAGGTGCCACACTAGAGACTGACACTACTCCCGTGAACTGGACACGAGACTTGTTGAACTGAGGTGCCACACTAGAGACTGACACTACTCGCGTGAATTGGACACCAGACTTGTTGAATTGAGGTGCCAGACAAGACTGACACTACTCCCGTGAACTGGACACGAGACTTGTTGAACTGAGGTGCCAGACAAGACTGACACTACTCCCGTGAACTGGACACGAGACTTGTTGAACTGAGGTGCCACACTAGAGACTGACACTACTCCCGTGAACTGGACACGAGACTTGTTGAACTGAGGTGCCAGACAAGTCTGACACTACTCCCGTGAACTGGACACGAGACTTGTTGAACTGAGGTGCCAGACAAGTCTGACACTACTCCCGTGAACTGGACACGAGACTTGTTGAACTGAGGTGCCAGACAAGACTGACACTACTCCCGTAAACTGGACACGAGTCTTGTTGAACTGAGGTGCCACGCTAGAGACTGACACTACTTCCGTGAACTGGACACGAGACTTGTTGAACTGAGGTGCCAGACAAGACTGACACTACTCCCGTGAACTGGACACGAGACTTGTTGAACTGAGGTGCCAGACAAGACTGACACTACTCCCGTGAACTGGACACGAGACTTGTTGAACTGAGGTGCCAGACAAGACTGACACTACTGCCGTGAACTGGACACGAGACTTGTTGAACTCAGGTGCCACACTAGAGACTGAGACTACTCCCGTGAACTGGACACGAGACTTGTTGAACTGAGGTGCCACACTAGAGACTGACTCTACTCCCGTGAACTGGACACGAGACTTGTTGAACTGAGGTGCCACACTAGAGACTGACACTACTCCCGTGAACTGGACACGAGACTTGTTGAACTGAGGTGCCACACTAGAGACTGACACTACTCCCGTGAACTGGACACGAGACTTGATGAACTGAGGTGCCACACTAGAGACTGACACTACTCCCGTGAACTGGACACGAGACTTGTTGAACTGAGGTGCCACACTAGAGACTGACACTACTCCCGTGAACTGGACACGAGACTTGTTGAACTGAGGTGCCAGACAAGTCTGACACTACTCCCGTGAACTGGACACGAGACTTGTTGAACTGAGGTGCCAGACAAGACTGACACTACTCCCGTGAACTGGACACGAGACTTGTTGAACTGAGGTGCCAGACAAGACTGACACTACTCCCGTGAACTGGACACGAGACTTGTTGAACTGAGGTGCCAGACAAGACTGACACTACTCCCGTGAACTGGACACGAGACTTGTTGAACTAGGTGCCAGACAAGACTGACACTACTCCCGTGAACTGGACACGAGACTTGTTGAACTGAGGTGCCACACTAGAGACTGACACTACTCCCGTGAACTGGACACGAGACTTGTTGAACTGAGGTGCCACACTAGAGACTGACACTACTCCCGTGAACTGGACACGAGACTTGTTGAACTGAGGTGCCAGACAAGACTGACACTACTCCCGTGAACTGGACACGAGACTTGTTGAACTGAGGTGCCACACTAGAGACTGACACTACTCCCGTGAACTGGACACGAGACTTGTTGAACTGATGTGCTCACTAGAGACTGACACCACTCCCGTGAACTGGACACGAGACTTGTTGAAATGAGGTGCCAGACAAGACTGACTCTACTCCCGTGAACTGGACACGAGACTTGTTGAACTGAGGTGCCAGACAAGACTGACACTACTCCCGTGAACTGGACACGAGACTTGTTGAACTGAGGTGCCACACTAGAGACTGACACTACTCCCGTGAACTGGACACGAGACTTGTTGAACTGAGGTGCCAGACAAGACTGACACTACTCCCGTGAACTGGACACGAGACTTGTTGAACTGAGGTGCCACACTAGAGACTGACACTACTCCCGTGAACTTGGAAGAACCATATAACTATGCTCTCATGGATTGAAGAATACTACGCTCTCAAAGACATTATATACATTTTTGCCTAAGATGTTTGTGGAAACAAACCCTCAAGTTTGTAAAAGGGTAGACATCCTTTTGAGATGTATTTGTAAGCCAGTGAACAGACTGTGAAGAAAACCCAACATTTGTCAAAGGGTAAAGCGCGACAGATCAATGTAATGAAAAAAAAAAGTTGTAATATGTTTTTCTTTTTTTTTCTCAAAAATATGTCAAAGACGCCGCTAGACTTTCGTAATTTGTAGAGCGCCCTATTGTGTAAAGGGACTGTTGGATTTGAATAATGTGAAGAAATGTGACTGAAGGTACCCTAATTGTGGAAAGGGACAAATAGCCACGAAAGGTGTTGAATTGATTTGTTATTTATATTGGTGATGTGAGCATCACAAATTGGAAAAAAGAAAAGAATTACATGAATAAAATTATTTTTCCATATTTGCATTATTAAGTTTGTCTATTAAAACAAAACAAAGAAGAAGAGGAGTGAATAAAACTCTGGTGTGGTTGTTTTATATACCAGTGGGGAGAAATTGATAATTACAGCTTGATCTGTATATTGAGTGAATGGAATCTGATTGCGCTGAGAGCGGATGATCACGATGTCTCTGCGTATGCTCTTGTACGGTCGTGTGACAGTTTCTGTATGTCCCTGTGCATCTGCCTCAGTGTGCATGTCTTCATGTCGCAGTGTCTGTGTATCTGTGTGTCTGGGTCCTACACGTCTCCGTGTCTATGCATGCATGTGTCCCTGTCCACGTACCCATGTGACTATGTGTCTATATAGTTATTGCCCCTGGCTGATATTCTGTGTATCTCCCTGTCTATGTTATTATCTGTTTAGTGCTCGTCCCTCTGTCTATGTTATTATCTGTTTAGTGCTCGTCCCTCTGTCTATGTTATTATCTGTTTAGTGCTCGTCCCTCTGTCTATGTTATTATCTGTTTAGTGCTCGTCCCTCTGTCTATGTTATTATCTGTTTAGTGCTCGTCCCTCTGTCTATGTTATTATCTGTTTAGTGCTCGTCCCTCTGTCTATGTTATTATCTGTTTAGTGCTCGTCCCTCTGTCTCCAGCGTCTCTGTCCCTATGCCTGTCTGATTCTGTAAGGAAAGGAGAGGGAGGGGTAGTGGAGGAGAGGTAGGGGAGGAGCACCTGGGAGGGGGGGGGGGGAGAGAGAGTAGGGGATGTCTCGCTCAACGACGAGAGCATTCAACAGGTCAGTGACAATCTGTTTCAATCAAGTTCCGCCACTCTGTCTCACTTTCAATCAAGTTCCGCCACTCTGTCTGTCTCTCTTTCAATCAAGTTCAGCCACTCTGTCTCTCTCATGCAGCTTTCAACACGTCAATGACAATCTGTTTCAATCAAGTTCAGCCACTCTGTCTGTCTCTCTTTCAATCAAGTTCAGCCACTCTGTCTTTCTCTTTTTCAATCAAGTTCAGCCACTCTGTCTGTCTCTCTTTCAATCAAGTTCAGCCACTCTGTCTGTCTCTTTTTCAATCAAGTTCAGCCACTCTGTCTGTCTCTCTCATGCAGCAGAAACATAGTAACGTGCGGTGATTGGTAGCAAGAAGTGTCGCATTTGCATGTTCCTCTCGTTCCTCTCTCCAGCACCACTCCTGTCACAGGTGGCCACGTGCAGCCAAGAGTGTGACGAAGGCATAACGCGCGTGCAGCCAGAGGGAACACAATCCGCTTCTTTGAGTAATGCACGTTCTGTGTATGGCGTACTTCTAGCTCCAAAAGCAACATTTCCTGTTTCCTTCTTCGTAACAGTAATGTTGTGTTGAAAAACAGGGACAAATTCCTCTTTTCACGCAAACATTTCAATATTGTTGCTTCGTAATTATTATTTCATTGAATTTCATCCTGATGTGGAGTCACCACGAGAATGGCCATGGAAATGGTAATTATGATGCGGGAGAATTGTAACAACGAGTTCTATGCG
>CM065748.1:8321057-8331057 GCA_033310375.1 Conus canariensis | reverse complement strand
GTATCTGTTTCCCCATGGAAGTCCAAACCATTTTTTTCTAATTTTCCATTCACTATGCCTGTCTCTCTGCATTAAAAAAAAATTCCTGTCAAAGTCGACGATGTCTTTAAAGGATTAATGTCAGAATGAAAATCTGTAGCAATAATGTATTGGCTTTTCTTTCTTTCTTTTTTTTCACAACCTTACGAATGGACACGTTCAAGATTCGGAACAGACTGTTGGCAGAACTGCTCACGTACCTGTTAGTACAACCAGGTAACCAACTGTTCACAGAACTGCTCGTACCTGTTAGTACAACCGGTAACCAACTGTTCACAGAACTGCTCGTACATGTTAGTACAACCGGTAACCAACTGTTCACAGAACTGTACATGTACCTCTTAGTACAACCGGTAACCAACTGTTCACAGAACTGCTCACGTACCTGTTAGTACAACCGGTAACCAACTGTTCACAGAACTGCTCGTACATGTTAGTACAACCGGAAACCATGCACCAGTGCAAAGCACTTTCGCAACTCCCAGCTTTCTGTTTTTCTTTTCTTTCCTTCTCTTCTTTTTCTTTTTCTCTTCTGTTAGTCCTTAACGGGCCGAATCCGAATGGTTATCAGATGTTCTCCGCATACAACACCAGATGTCGGGTCCTTCGTCTGCTCTGACTGATGGAAAAGTCGGCATTGAGCAACCCGTGGGAAGAGAGGAAGACAACAGAGGAAGAAGAGAGCACGGAAGGAAAGAAGATAGCAAGAAAGAGAAGGAAAAAAGACAAGAGGCAAGGCAGTGCAGAAAAGAATGGGAACACAACGAAATAAGGAAGACAGACAGGGGAGTGCAGGGAAAGAAAGAAGGGAAAAGAGATAAACGAAGAAAAGACTGGACAAGACAGGGAAATAAAGACTGGACAAGACAGGGAAATGAAGACTGGACAAGACAGGGAAATGAAGACTGGACAAGACAGGGAAATAAAGACTGGACAAGACAGGGAAATGAAGACTGGACAAGACAGGGAAATGAAGACTGGACAAGACAGGGAAATGAAGACTGGACAAGACAGGGAAATGAAAGAAAGAAGAAAGAAGTAGAAGACAAGAAGAAAGTAGACAAGACAGAGGAGAGAAGGACAAATGAAAGGTGAAATTGGAAGAAAGCAGCGAAGAGAGTGAAGAAAAGAAGGAAGAAAGAAAGGCCAGAGAAGACGAAAGCAGAGAAAACAGTGAAGGAAAAACAAGGAAAAGACAAGAACGTAAAAGGAAGAAGAAAGAAGACACTGAAGGAAGAAAGAAAGAAAGAAAGAAAGACACGTCAAGAGGAAAACAGATCAGAAAGACACTGAAGGAAAGAAGGAAGGAAGGAAGACAAAGAAGAAAGAAAGCAGGGAAGACAGCGGAAGAAAGAAGGAAGAAAGACAGACATGAAGAAAGCAGACAAAATAGAGAAGGAAAGAAGACAGACAATGCAAGAAGAAAGCAGAGGAAACGGTGAAAAAAAAAGAGAAAGAAAGCAAGACAGGAGAGAAAGAAAGCAGAGAAGATAGTGAAAGAAAAGAAAGCAGAAAGCAGAAAGATGGAGAAAGAAAGAGTGAAGAAAGAAAGCAGAAAGCAGAGCAGATAGTGAAGAAACAGAAAGCAGAAAGCAGAGAGATAGTGAAGAAAAAGCAGAAAAGGAAAAGCAAAAGCAGAAGAAGGAAGAAGAAGAAGAAGAAGATAGTGAAAGAAACAGAAAGCAGAAAAGCAGAGAAGAAGAGAAAGAAGAAGAAAAACAGAAAAAAGAGAAGAAAGAAAGCAGAGAAGATAGTGAAGAAAACAGAAAGCAGAAAGCAGAGAAGATAGTCAAGAAAAGAAAGCAGAAAGAAGAGGAGATAGTGAAGAAAAGGAAGCAGAGAAGATAGTGAAGAAAGCAGAAAGCAGAGAAGATAGTGAAGAAAGCAGAAAGCAGAGAAGATAGTGAAAAAAAGAAGCAGAAAGCAGAGAAGATAGTGAAGAAAGCAGAAAGCAGAGAAGATAGTGAAGAAAAGGAAGCAGAAAGCAGAGAAGATAATGAAGAAAGCAGAAAGCAGAGAAGATAGTGAAGAAAAGGAAGCAGAAAGCAGAGAAGATAGTGAAGAAAAGGAAGCAGAAAGCAGAGAAGATAATGAAGAAAGCAGAAAGCAGAGAAGATAGTGAAGAAAAGGAAGCAGAAAGCAGATAACATAGTGAAGAAAACAGAAAGCAGAGAAGATAGTGAAGAAAACAGAAAGCAGAGAAGATAGTGAAGAAAAGGAAGCAGAAAGCAGAGCAGATAGTGAAGAGAAAAAGAAGAAAGAAAAGCAGAAAGAAACACACACACGCGCGCGCGCGCGCGCGCACGCACGCACGCACGCACACACACACACCAATGAAAGAAAGAAAAAAAAAAAAGGCAATATAAAAAGAAGGCAAAGAAGGTTATGAAGGAGGACAGGAGGAAAAAACCCAGACAAGACAAGAAAAAGGAAGTGAAGATTGTGAAAGAAAGGGAGAAGAAAGACAGGAAAGAGAAATGACCGTGGCGGAGGAAAGGACGAAAGACAGACCAGATAAGGAGAAAGCAGAACAGACACTGGCGGAGAAAAGGACGAAAGACAGACCAGATAAGGAGAAAGCAGAACAGACGCTGGCGGAGAAAAGGACGAAAGACAGACCAGATAAGGAGAAAGCAGAACAGACGCTGGCGGAGAAAAGGAAGAAAGACAGACCAGATAAGGAGAAAGCAGAACAGACACTGGCGGAGAAAAGGACGAAAGACAGACCAGATAAGGAGAAAGCAGAACAGACACTGGCGGAGAAAAGGACGAAAGACAGACCAGATAAGGAGAAAGCAGAACAGACGCTGGCGGAGAAAAGGACGAAAGACAGACCAGATAAGGAGAAAGCAGAACAGACACTGGCGGAGAAGAGGAAGAAAGACAGACCAGATAAGGAGAAAGCAGAACAGACACTGCGGAGAAAAGGAAGAAAGACAGACCAGATAAGGAGAAAGCAGAACAGACGCTGGCGGAGAAAAGGACGAAAGACAGACCAGATAAGGAGAAAGCAGAACAGACGCTGGCGGAGAAAAGGACGAAAGACAGACCAGATAAGGAGAAAGCAGAACAGACACTGGCGGAGAAGAGGAAGAAAGACAGACCAGATAAGGAGAAAGCAGAACAGACGCTGGCGGAGAAAAGGAAGAAAGACAAAAAAAAAAAGAAAAAAAAAGAACAGATCTGATAAGAAGGAAAGAAAAAAAAGAAGCGTAAATAACAGACAAGGAGAAAGCAGACAAACAGTGAGAAGTAAAGAAAAACAACAACAAAAACAACAAAAAAAACAACAACAACAACAGCAGCAACAACAACAACAACAGCAGCAGCAACAACAACAACAACAACAACAACAACAAGAACCAAGAACAGAGTTGACAAGACAGTATGGAAAGAAGAAATAAATCTGAAAACAAAAACAAAAGGAGAATAGACTTGCCAAAAGAGGAAAGCAGTAAGAAAGAATGCTGAAAGAAAGACAAGATAAACAGTAGAAAAGACAAGCAACAGGGAAGAAAGGAGGGAATGAGAGAGAGAGAGAGAGAGAGAGAGAGAGAGAGAGAGAGAGAGAGAGAGAGAGAGAGAGAGAGAAGAGAGAGAGAGAGAGAGAGAGAAGAAGCGAACATCTATTCAGATTAAGGTCTTAGCCCATTCTGAAGGGGTGTACCCGCAATATACATAATATCAATTACTGTCATGAAACAAAATGACAAGAGAAAGCAAGTACATAATGCATCATACAATGTTATTAGGAATACACAGTACGTAAGAGAGAGAGAGAGAGAGAGAGAAGAGAGAGAGAGAGAGAAGAGAGAGAGACAGACAGACAGACAGACAGACAGACAGACAGAGACAAGACAGACAGACAGACAGACAGAGAGAGAAAGAGAGAGAGAGAGAGAGAGAATGAACAAGAATAAAACTGAAGATCATTTACAGGAAAGATAAGTAATATAGGAGAGAGAGAGAGAGAGAGAGAGAGAGAGAGAGAGAGAGAGAGAGAGAGAGAGAGAGAGAGAGAGAGAGAGAGATCAAAGCACAGAAGAAGGAAATGTATGAAGAGAAAAGAAAAGGACAAACCAAACAATCCACCCACTAAGATCAAATTATCAGCGTCAGAGGTTATGGCGTCAGAGATTCCACGTCTATCTGTGGTATAATTACAATGATAGTTATAGTGTTTTTTTTTTTGTTCCTTCATTTGTTTGTTTTTTAATTTTTACCCTCTCTGGTTCCTACCCAGATTAGTGGTCGAGACTTCGAGCTGGCGTGGAAAGACTGTCAGCATACTGTCAGCTTTCATTGCCTTCAACCGATGCGGCTCTGGGAGTGTTCTAGTTCCTCAGGTGTCTGCATCTCCCGGTCCTGATTGAAGCCTGGGTATCATCGTTATTCAAGGAAGCCTAGAGGACAGCTGTATGTATATATATAGTCTCAGACAGAAATGGAGTTCCAATGCATCACCGACATCAGCGCGGATCGCTGTTTAAGAAAATAGAAATATCAAATTGTGGAAATCCTCTCTCTCTCTCTCTCTCTCTCTCTCTGTATGTATGTGTGTGTGTGTGTGTGTGTGTGTGTGTGTGTGTGTGTGTGTGTGTGCGTGTATGTATGTATGTATGTATGTCTGCCTGCCTGCCTGTCTGTCTGTCTTTCTCTCTGTCTGTCTGCCTGTCTATCTGTCTGTCTGTCTGTCTCTGTCTCTCTGTCTTTGTCTGTCTGTCTGTCTGCCTGTCTTTCTGTCTGTCTCTCCGTCTCTTTGTCTCTTTGTCTCTCTGTCTCTGTCTCTCTCTGTCTCTCTGTCTCTGTCTCTGTCTCTGTCTCTGTTCTCTCTCTCTCTCTCTCTCTCTTCTCTCTCTCTCTCTCTCTCTCTCCTCTCTCTCTCTCCTTCATTCAGTTGGTTCTGATGTCAACACTTTGGGTTCAACTTTTTTTCTGCAATTTCGGTAAGTCCATTGTAGGCGTATGGTAGGACAGACCTGGTACATGGTGGAACCCTCCACACAACGTGCGTCCATCACTCCGCCTGGCTCCACCAATCACGAGCATTGTCGTCACTCAGCAAGGGGGCTTAATTTACCAAGTCGGTTGGGTCAGAACCAGCAAGCACCACTGAACACGGCCGAAGTAAGTCAGCCGCAGTGCAGTGTCTCCTGAGGTGGGTTAGCTCAGTACAGCCGGAAACTGTAGCCCCCTGCGAACTGTTTGTGGGCTGTGAATGGAATGGGTGGGGAGGGTGAGGAATGGGGTGCGAGTTACGAGGGGGGGGGGGTGGTGGGGGTGGGGGTTGGGGGCGCCAGAACCAACAACGTGGGAAGGGTGCCCCATGTCAGGGCAGAACGAACAACGTGGGAAGGGTGCCCCATGTCAGGGCAGAACGAACAACGTGGGAAGGGTGCCCCATGTCAGGGCAGAACGAACAACGTGGGGAGGGTGCCCCATGTCAGGGCAGAACCAACAACGTGGGAAGGGTGCCCCATGTCAGGGCAGAACCAACAACGTGGGAAGGGTGCCCCATGTCAGGGCAGAACCAACAACGTGGGAAGGGTGCCCCATGTCAGGGCAGAACCAACAACGTGGGAGGGTGCCCCATGTCAGGGCAGAACCAACAACGTGGGAAGGGTGCCCCATGTCAGGGCAGAACCAACAACGTGGGAAGGGTGCCCATGTCAGGGCAGAACGGACAACGTGGGGAGGGTGCCCCATGTCAGGGCAGAACGGACAACGTGGGAGGGTGCCCCATGTCAGGGCAGAACCAACAACGTGGGAAGGTGCCCCATGTCAGGGCAGAACAACAACGTGGGAAGGGTGCCCCATGTCAGGGCAGAAAAGACAACGTGGGAAGGGTGCCCCATGTCAGGGCAGGCAAACGAGACAACGTGGGGAGGGTGCCCCATGTCAGGGCAGAACCAACAAACGTGGGAAGGGTGCCCCATGTCAGGGCAGAACCAACAACGTGGGAAGGGTGCCCCATGTCAGGGTCAGGGCAGAAGCAGAACAGACAAGTGGGAAGGGTGCCCCATGTCAGGGCAGAACCAACAACGTGGGAAGGGTGCCCCATGTCAGGGCAGAACCAACAACGTGGGAAGGGTGCCCCATGTCAGGGCAGAACGAACAACGTGGGAAGGGTGCCCCATGTCAGGGCAGAACGAGACAACGTGGGAAGGGTGCCCCATGTCAGGGCAGAACGAACAACGTGGGAAGGGTGCCCCATGTCAGGGCAGAACGACAACGTGGGAGGGTGCCCCATGTCAGAGGGCAGAACGAACAACGTGGGAAGAGTGCCCCATGTCAGGGCAGAAGAGAACAACGTGGGAAGGGTGCCCCATGTCAGGGCAGAACGAACAACGTGGGAAGGTGCCCCATGTCAGGGCAGAACCAACAACGTGGGAAGGTGCCCCATGTCAGGCAGAACAGACAACGTGGGAAGGTGCCCCATGTCAGGGCAGAAAGACAACGTGGGAAGGGTGCCCCATGTCAGGGGCAGAACGAACAACGTGGGAAGGGTGCCGCCAGGGGGTCCAGGGCAGAACGAACAACGTGGGAAGGGTGCCCCATGTCAGGGCAGAACGAACAACGTGGGAGGGTGCCCCATGTCAGGGCAGAACAACAACGTGGGAAGGGTGCCCCATGTCAGGGCAGAACGAACAACGTGGGAAGGGTGCCCCATGTCAGCAGGCAGAGAACCAACAACGTGGGAAGGGTGCCCCATGTCAGGGCGAGAACAACAACGTGGGAAGGGTGCCCCATGTCAGGGCAGAACGAACAACGTGGGAAGGGTGCCCCATGTCAGGGCAGAACCAACAACGTGGGAAGGGTGCCCCATGTCAGGGCAGAAGACCAACAACGTGGGAAGGGTGCCCCATGTCAGGGCAGAACGAACAACGTGGGAAGGGTGCCCCATGTCAGGGCAGAACCAACAACGTGGGAAGGGTGCCCCATGTCAGGGCAGAACCAACAACGTGGGAAGGGTGCCCCATGTCAGGGCAGAACGAACAACGTGGGAAGGGTGCCCCATGTCAGGGCAGAACGAACAACGTGGAAGGGTGCCCCATGTCAGGGCAGAACAACAACGTGGGAAGGGTGCCCCATGTCAGGGCAGAACCAACAACGTGGGAAGGGTGCCCCATGTCAGGGCAGAAACAACAACGTGGGAAGGGTGCCCCATGTCAGGGCAGAACCAACAACGTGGGAAGGGTGCCCCATGTCAGGGCAGAACGAACAACGTGGGAAGGGTGCCCCATGTCAGGGCAGAACGAACAACGTGGGAAGGGTGCCCCATGTCAGGGCAGAACAACAACGTGGGAAGGGTGCCCCATGTCAGGGCAGAACCAACAACGTGGGAAGGGTGCCCCATGTCAGGGCAGAACCAACAACGTGGGAAGGGTGCCCCATGTCAGGGCAGAACCAACAACGTGGGAAGGGTGCCCCATGTCAGGGCAGAAACCAACAACGTGGGAAGGGTGCCCCATGTCAGGGCAGAACCAACAACGTGGGAGGGTGCCCCATGTCAGGGCAGAACGACAACGTGGGAAGGGTGCCCCATGTCAGGGCAGAACCAACAACGTGGGAAGGGTGCCCCATGTCAGGGCAGAACCAACAACGTGGGAAGGGTGCCCCATGTCAGGGCAGAACCAACAACGTGGGGAGGGTGCCCCATGTCAGGGGCAGAACAACAACGTGGGAAGGGTGCCCCATGTCAGGGCAGAACAACAACGTGGGAAGGGTGCCCCATGTCAGGGCAGAACCAACAACGTGGGAAGGGTGCCCCATGTCAGGGCAGAACCAACAACGTGGGAAGGGTGCCCCATGTCAGGGCAGAACAACAACGTGGGAGGGTGCCCCATGTCAGGGCAGAACCAACAACGTGGGAAGGGTGCCCCATGTCAGGGCAGAACAACAACGTGGGAAGGGTGCCCCATGTCAGGGCAGAACCAACAACGTGGGAAGGGTGCCCCATGTCAGGGCAGAACGAACAACGTGGGAAGGGTGCCCCATGTCAGGGCAGAACGAACAACGTGGGAAGGGTGCCCCATGTCAGGGCAGAACCAACAACGTGGGAAGGGTGCCCCATGTCAGGGCAGAACCAACAACGTGGGAAGGGTGCCCCATGTCAGGGCAGAACGAACAACGTGGGAGGGTGCCCCATGTCAGGGCAGAACCAACAACGTGGGAAGGGTGCCCCATGTCAGGGCAGAACAACAACGTGGGAAGGGTGCCCCATGTCAGGGCAGAACAACAACGTGGGAAGGGTGCCCCATGTCAGGGCAGAACGAACAACGTGGGAAGGGTGCCCCATGTCAGGGCAGAACCAACAACGTGGGAAGGGTGCCCCATGTCAGGGCAGAACGAACAACGTGGGAGGGTGCCCCATGTCAGGGCAGAACAGACAACGTGGGAAGGTGCCCCATGTCAGGGCAGAACGAACAACGTGGGGAGGGTGCCCCATGTCAGGGCAGAACAACAACGTGGGAAGGGTGCCCCATGTCAGGGCAGAACAACAACGTGGGAAGGGTGCCCCATGTCAGGGCAGAACAACAACGTGGGAAGGGTGCCCCATGTCAGGGCAGAACCAACAACGTGGGGAGGGTGCCCCATGTCAGGGCAGAACAACAACGTGGGGAGGGTGCCCCATGTCAGGGCAGGGCAGAAGAGACAACGTGGGAAGGGTGCCCCATGTCAGGGCAGAACGAGACAACGTGGGGAGGGTGCCCCATGTCAGGGCAAAGAGACAACGTGGGGAGGGTGCCCCATGTCAGGGCAGAAGAACAACGTGGGAGGGTGCCCCATGCAGTCAGGGCAGAAGAGACAACGGGGAAGGGTGCCCCATGTCAGGGCAGAAGAGACAACGTGGGAGGGTGCCCCAATGCAGGGCAGAAGAGACAACGTGGGGAGGGTGCCCCATGTCAGGGCAGAAAGACAACGTGGGAAGGGTGCCCCAGTCAGGGCAGAACAACAACGTGGGGAGGGTGCCCCATGTCAGGGCAGAAGAGACAACGTGGGGAGGGTGCCCCATGTCAGGGCAGAAAGCAACGTGGGAGGTGCCCCATGTCAGGGCAGAAAACAACGTGGGAGGGTGCCCCATGTCAGGGCAGAGAGAAGCGTGGGATTGGGTGCCCCATGTCAGGGCAGAAGAGACAACGTGGGAGGGTGCCCCATGTCAGGGCAGAAGAGACAACGTGGGGAGGGTGCCCCATGTCAGGGCAGAAAGACAACGTGGGAAGGTGCCCATGTCAGGGCAGAAGAGACAACGTGGGAAAGGTGCCCCATGTCAGGGCAGAAGAGACAACGTGGGAAAGGGTGCCCCATGTCAGGGCAGAAGAGACAACGTGGGAAAGGTGCCCCATGTCAGGGCAGAAGAGACAACGTGGGAAGGTGCCCCATGTCAGGGCAGAAGAGACAACGTGGGAAAGGTGCCCCATGTCAGGGCAGAAGAGACAACGTGGAAAGGTGCCCCATGTCAGGGCAGAAGAGACAACGTGGGAAAGGTGCCCCATGGCAGGGCAGAAGAGACAACGTGGGAAAGGTGCCCCATGTCAGGGCAGAAGAGACAACGTGGGGAGGGTGCCCCATGTCAGGGCAGAAGAGACAACGTGGGAAGGGTGCCCCATGTCAGGGCAGAAGAGACAACGTGGGAAAGGTGCCCCATGTCAGGGCAGAAGAGACAGCGTGGGGAGGGTGCCCCATGTCATGTCAGGGCAGGGCAGAAGAGACAGCGTGGGAAGGGTGCCCCATGTCAGGGCAGGGCAGAAGAGACAACGTGGGAAAGGTGCCCCATGTCAGGGCAGAAGAGACAGCGTGGGAAAGGTGCCCCATGTCAGGGCAGAAGAGACAGCGTGGGAAAGGTGCCCCATGTCAGGGCAGAAGAGACAACGTGGGAAAGGTGCCCCATGTCAGGGCAGAAGAGACAACGTGGGAAAGGTGCCCCATGGCAGGGCAGAAGAGACAACGTGGGAAAGGT
>CM065748.1:8283557-8303557 GCA_033310375.1 Conus canariensis | reverse complement strand
CGTATAGTTTAATTTGAAAATATTGCTATTGATGAACTGAAAGAGCACAGCGCAAGTTGTAAATATTACTAGAGATAATGCTTGAATACAAAGCGTAGAGTTAATGATGGATATTGCTATCAATAATGCTTAAAATATTACTATAGATGATGCTTGAATATACAAAGCACAGAGTTAGTTATAGATAATGTTATCAGTTATACACACTTGTACATAGAGTTAGAATTCCTATCGACGATACAAAAATGTACTGACTGTAGAATGCGTTGTAACTAAGCTTATTCCTATCAATAGTACGTAATTGTATTGACAATAGAGTCATTTTTTAATAATGTCTATCGACGACACATGATCACACAGAGCACATAGTTATAGTCGTGAATAATACACGGATGTAATTTAAAGAGCATAGAGGTTAGTTATAGATATAACGATGTATGCAACGTGTTTATTGACATTATAGAAGAGTATAAAGAAAAAAGATACCTACACTGCTGCACCAGTCAGCAGATGAAATGATCAGAAAATGCACACACGCACATGCACACACACGCACTCTCTCTCCTCTCTCTTCTCTCTCTCTCTCTCTCTCTCTCTCTCTCTCTCTCTCTCTCTCTCTCTCAATTTCTCACGGACTTGAGTGCATAAAAGTTAAAAAAAAAAAAAAAAAAACATTGTCAGTATACCGAAACTCACAGATAAAGAAAGAAAGAATTAGTTGAATAAATAAATAAATAGATAAATAAACAAACAAACAAATAAATAAATGAATGAATGAATGAATGAATGAATGAAACAAATGAACGAATGAATGAGGGAAGAAATAAAAAATGAATAATTAAAGAAAATAAGCAAATGAATAAATGAAAAAAATAGATAAAGAAGTAGATAAATAAATGAAAAAAAAACAAAACCCAACTAACAGCTAGATCAGTAGTTGAATAATATTTGTAACGACGGGTAAATTCTCGGATGTACAATGCAATGCTCTATTTGTTACGGCGCCATGTTGGGTGGAATCAGTACAAGCAAATAACATCATTATGAGGCATGTTGGTCAGCAGTCAGGCTGCTTGCCGCCTTAAGAGCTACCCAGAACTCAATAGTATAATCGAAAAGTATTCAACGAAACAGATTTAGATGGAACCTGAACTGATCCAAAGTCTCTCTGAGCCGACGCATGTATTGCAAGCGTAAATTGATGAAATGTGAAGAAGTCTGTTTGTTCACCCACAGATATCACAACTTCCCATTCGTGGGTTATATGCTGTAATATTTTCTAATCTCCCCTTTCTCTCTGTTCGCCTGTCTCGTCTGTGTGTGTGTGTGTGTGTGTGTGTGTGTGTGTGTGTGTGTGTGTGTGTGTGTGTGTGTGTGTGTGTGCGTGCGCGTGCGTGTTGTGTGTGTGTGTGTGTGTGTGTGTGTGTGTTGTGTGTGTGTGTGTGTGAGAGAGAGAGAGAGAGAGAGAGAGAGAGAGAGAGAGAGAAGAGAGAGTCTGTCCTTTTACGTTTTGGTTGTTTCTTGAATTCTCTGCTCGTTTTGATTCTCTCTCTCTCTCTCTCTCTCTCTCTCTCTCTCTCTCTCTCTCTCTCTCTCTCTCTCTCTCTCTCTCTCTCTCTCTCTCTCATGTCAATTCGTTGTTTTTTCTCCATTTTTTCCTTTTGTTCTTTGATTCGATCATGTATTCATTCTGTTTGTTTCTTGCCTTTGTGTCTTTCTATGTGTTGTCTTTCTTTCTTTCTTTGATTGTGTATGTGTTTCTTTCATATCAAAAACGATTGTCGAACAATACGCAATAATTCTAACCCCCCCCCCCCCCTCCTCTCATAGGTATTTGTGTATATTTGTTGTTGTTGGTTGTGTTATTATTATTGTTGTTATGTTGTTGTCGTTGTTGTTATGTTGTTGTAGCCGGCTATAGAGGTAACAGTGACCTTTTCCTCTGCCCTGCCTTCAATCGGGCAGGGAGGGTAGCATTTAGTGTTGTTGTGTTGTCGGACAGGGAGGGTAGCATTTAGTGTTGTTGTGTTGTTGTAGCCGGCTATAGATATATAACAGTGACCTTTTCCTCTGCCCTGTCTTCAATCGGGCAGGGAGGGTAGCATTTAGTGTCGCGCTAATGTTTGCCCTCTGATTTGTTATCTCACCTGTGTCAACAAATGCAGTGTGTGTGGTGTGTGTGTGTGTGTGTGTGTGTGTGTGTGTGTGTGTGTGTGTGTGTGTGTGTGCGCGCGCGCGCGCGGTGTGTCTGTGTGTTTGTGTGTGTGTGTGTGTGTGTGTGTGTGTGTGTGTGTGTGTGTGTGTGTGTGTGTGTTTAAGAGACAAGAGAGAGACAGACAGACAGACAAGACAGAGAACAGACAGACTGAAGAGGGAGAGAGAGAAGAGAGAGAGGATAGAGAGAGGGGAGATGGAGGGAGAGAGAGAGAGAAGAGAGAGAGGAGAGAGAGTGTAGGAGGAGCCAGCACAAGCGAAGCGACACAAACGACGAGTCGAGGGAGCGAGACGAGAGCAAACACACACCACACACACACAAACACACACACACGCTCGCGCGCAGGCAGCGCGCACACACACACACACAACACAGAAACAAGACAGAGAGACAGAGACAGAGATACAGCGATACAGACAGAAACGGTGTACGTGTGTTCCTTGATAAACTTTAACTTAAGTATATTATTCGTCCGCGGCCGGAAATGCTAAAGAATCAACAAAGCGGGCAAGCCGGTAGACATCATCATCGACCACCTTCAGCGCTCTCAGCATTGACACAGCTGGCAGTGTTCCCATCCACAGTCCACAGCCAAGGACACTTCACACCGTCATCATCGTCATCATATCAAAACAAGTCTCTTGCATCTGGCATGCATTCTTCCGTCAAACTAAGCAAGCAAGCACTTACCATCGGTTTCAGTGAGCGCGTGAGTGCCTTATGTCAGTCAGCCTTCTACTTTCTAGGTTATAACGTGGTATCGCACAGCCGACTTATATGACAAAGCTTAGGTGGTATGTCCCTGTTCTCCACCACAGTCAAGTGTCGTGATAATTAATTATAGTGTCATTCACGTCAACGTAGGTTTTTATTATTATTTTTTCAAATGTGTCTTTTGGACTATATCTCTTCCAAAATTCCAACGTTTCAGGAATTTCTTGCATATAATTTCGGTCCCCTGAATCAAAGGCTTTCTTAAAATCAACGAAAAAAAAAAATATATATAGAGAAGAGAAAAAACAAACAAACAAACAAACCAACAACAGAGACTGGCGTTTTGTTTTCTAAGTAGTTAATCAAATCTCTCTCTCTCTCTCTCTCTCCTCTTCTCTCTCTCTCTCTCTCTCTAGTTTTATGTCTATATGGATGAAACGTTGTTGAATGCAAGTTTTTCTTTCTTACTTTTGAAAGAAGTTTCTTTTCTATTGACACTTCACAGCTTCCATAAATCAGACATGCACGTGCACATAAATGCAGACATAATCAAGCTTTCATAAATGTATTAACATAATGTTGCGTCAGTGAATTTAAGGATAACCTTAATGTTTTCCATTGATTTGTTTATCTTCTTCTTGGTACTCCAAAAATCATACCAGTGTAATAGTCACACGGATAAGATCCCAACGAATAACAATAATGTCATCTCCAATATCAAACAAAGTTATAAAACAAGCCACATACTTTCAAATTAAATACATCAAATCACGCAGAGAAATAAGTCAGACAGCTATGTTTCGATATCCATTTCATGGTAATGATGACGAGCATATAAAGAAAACGAAATATACATAGAACATGATTTTTTTCCGGCATTACTTCTTTATCATGTAATGTATGAAAACTCCTTTCTCTAGTTATTTGTATAATGTATTTCCATGAAGTACACGTGTTTCTCCATTTTCATTTCGACAGACTAGCTCATCCTTCAATCATTTCTAGTTCTGGTGTTATTTTAGTAATCATACGTTTCTAGACATAGCGTTCTCCCAGTAATATTATTAAATCTACTAATTTTTGCATTGATATCAGTGAAAAAAAAAAAAAAAAAAAAAAAAAAGGCACAATACAACGTCTACACTAAACGACGAACTTCCACACTTTATTAAATATTAAATAAAATTTTATTTATTTCTTTTTAATCTTCCCAGGAAGCATGAGTGAACTCAGTGTCCACAAATAATGACTGATGGTGTCTTACTCTCTCTATGGCCTATGGCGATCAATAATTTTGATTTCTTACAATGTTTTGTTACACAAGTAATGACTGAGTGTCTTACTCTCTCTATGGCCTATGGCAATCACACAAGTAATGACTGTCTTACTCTCTCTATGGCCTATGGCAATCACACAAGTAATGACTGATAGTGCCTTACTCTCTCTATGACCTATGGAGATCAACGATTTTGATTTCTTACAATGTTTTGTGACACAAGTAATGACTGATAGTGTCTTACTCTCTCTATGGCCCATTGCGATCAACGATTTTGATTTCTTACAATGTTTTGTTACTGGAATTGCATGAGATATTTTAATTGAAGCTGGGATAATTTTCATATTTATTTCTTAAATGTTCTCAGTACAATGACCTCATATATTTTGCTGTAGTTATCTGTGTTATATACAACAAGTTGGATTAAGAAAAAAAAAAAAGCGAAAAAAAAATTCTCCAAGAGATAACATCCCATGCTCTAAAGTCTTTTATGGCTGAGTTAAGTATGTGATATGTAAATTGAGAGCGGTGGGGAGGGGGGGGGGTGACAGGATGTAGGGGTGCAGGAGGAGGAAGTGGGAGGGGGGAGAGTAGGCGGGGGTAGGGGAGAGTTCAAAATACATCCAATAACAATAACGACCATATACACCAATATACACATGAAATGTTATAAACAGATGCAGGCGTGATCGCTTTATATTTCACCCATAAGTATTCGGTGGAATAAAAAATAAAATAAAATAAAAAAAATAAAAAAAAAAAAGAACAAAAAAGAGGTTGCATTCAGTAGTTTTCCAGCGCACTGTAGATGAAAGCATTGTTGTAAACTAATCCGAGTTACCGCCCTTGATCCTCCCACAGCCCACTTTCCGTGCATTACTCCCCTTGGGATCGTTTCAAAGGCTTTTCTCCCTGTGTATTTTCTCCGCCAAATGAACTTACAGGCTTGTGCACTTCTGTCTGTTTTGCTGAGATCGGGTCTGATAAATCAGTGGGCTGAATCATCAACGTCATCTGACCCACTGCCTGACAGAGGCTTTCACAATGGCCCCGAGTATGTGGAAATCTTGACGACCACAGATTTTTTTTTTCTTTTTGTTTTTTTGTTTTTTAGGGATGGGGTTTATTTGTCTTTCCTTCCCTTCCCCTTAAAGCTCGTTTTCAATATTTCAGGCTTTAACATTGTTTGGAAAATAAATACCCCATGTCTTGGACTGGAAACGAGATTGCTGTTTCTATTTTCGGATCCAAGCTTCATGGAGTTTGTCTCCCCTTCCGTGGAACACGGCCCTTGGAATGGTGTAAACTAGGTCATGTCAGTGAAAGCGGGCTTCCGTTTCAGAGAGAAGTATGTCGTCGTCGGCTGTTTTCCTTGCAGTGTTGCTTGTCTCTGCGCTTCTGTTCCGTTTACCTCCGTGTTTCTGATTTTAACTGGCTACTTTTGCACTTCTGTTCCGTTTACCTCCGTGTTTCTGATTTTAACTGGCTACTTTTGCACTTCTGTTCCGTTTACCTCCGGTGTTTTACTTGATTCGTTTTTTAACTGGCTACTTTTGCACTTCTGTTCCGTTTACCTTCACGTTTCTGATTTTAACTGGCTACTTTTGCACTTCTGTTCTGTTTACCTGCATTTTTCTGATTTTAACTGACTACTTTTTCTACGGTTAAAGTAGAAGAAACATATCAGCCCAAACTTTCCTCCTCTCTCCTCTCTCTCTCTCTCTCTCCTCGCTCCTCTCTCTCTCTCTCTCTCTCTCTCTCCTCTCTCTCTCTCTCTCTTCCTCAGCTAGAGTCTAGACGGGAGATTCAACACTTTATTGACCCATGAAGACTGCTGTTGAAATGGATCTTTTTTCTTCAGCAGTGTGACGCAAGATCGATGACGCAGTGTGACGCAAGATCGATGACGCAGTGTGACCAAGATCGATGACTGGTGAAGAGTAAAAAGATTAAAGCATTAAACTCCTAGGTAAATGCATTTGAATGAAAGAAGAAATGTACACAAAGAAGCACATTCAAACAACTGTAGAATTATGGACAGTTTGGTGAACATATCTCTATGAGTTCAAAACATGCCGAGTTTAGTTAGAAAATGTTTATAAGTGAAATTAAGGCAGTAGGCTATGTGAAAGATTCAGATAAAACGAAATAAATGGAGTACAACTGTCACCATCTTGTGGCAATTCACTTTGCAAAAAGTTCATCCAGTTAGCAAAAAACGACGATAAGCCAGCACACCCTGTAACTGATGTTTACTAACTGTGTTTTGGTTACAGTCGTTACCCACTTTTTAAAAACATTCTTCTCGCAATCGAAACACATTTAGCATATGCGTGTGCTTGTATCAGAAGCTCGCACAACGCAGAACTGAACGCAGTGGACTGGTCGACTGTGAGGATTTAAGCCCAGTCAGTGAGAATTTAGCCCAGTCAGTGAGAATTTAGCCCAGTCAGTTTGTTTCCAGGTTTATACCATTGATGACAGCATCAGTCGATGTAACGCAGTTGGGGTGTTTATCTTTTCTTTTTTTTTTTTTCAATATTCTGGTTGATCTTGATTTATTAATCTATGACTTTGCTTGTTCTGTTAAAAAAACAAGCCTATTGCTAGGATCTATTATTCTATGTTCATCAGAGCGACCGGTTTCTGATAACTATTCAAAAGGGTAATAAGCGTTTGCCTTTCTGCTGTGATGGGAATACTGCCCGTATTTTTTCCTGTCTGTCTTTCCTGGCCCTCCAGTGGTGTTATACTCAAGCCGCTCATTCCAGCGACACATAGCCTCACCCAGGCCGTCCTATGACCAACACCAGCAGCCAACAGGGAGCGCTACATCTCACGGTGTCATGAGACAGTCGTGTGTTGGTCCTTAACTGACTAACGATCAGTTTGGCGTCACGTCAGGGATTCTGTCATGTCAGGGATTCTGTCATGTCAGGGATTCTGTCATGTCAAGAGAATAGTAAGCGATGAAGTGGGCATCCAAAAGGCATGTTGCAAAATATTTCCTTCCTTCCTTTCTTTGTTTCTTTCTTCCTTTCCTTCTTCTTTCCCTCCTTCCTTTCTTTCTTCGTTCGTTCTTTTCCTCCTTCTTTCCTTTCTTGCTTCCTTCGTTTCGTCCTTCCTTCCTTCCGTTCTTCCTTTTCTCCTTCTTTTCTTCATTCCTTCCCCCCTTTCTTTCTTCCTTCCCTCCTTTCTTCCTTCCTTCCTTCCCTCCTTTCTTCCTTCCTTCCCTCCTTTCTTTCTTCCTTACGTCCTTTCTTCCTTCGCTCCTTCCCTCCCCTCCTTTCTTCCTCTTCGCTCCTTTCTTCATTCCTTCCCTCCTTTCTTCCTTCCTTCCCTCCTTTCTTCCTTCCTTCCCTCCTTTCTTCCTTCCTTCCTCCTTCTTCCTTCCTTTCTTCCTCCTTCTTCCTTTCTTCCCTCCCCTCCTTTCTTTCTTCCTTCCTTCGCTCCTTCCCTCCCTTCCTTTCTACCTTCCTTCCCTCCTTTCTACCTTCCTTCCCTCCTTTCTACCTTCCTTCACTCCTTTCTTCATTCCTTCCCTCCTTTCTACCTTTCTTCCCTCCTTTCTTCCTTCCTTCCCTCCTTTCTTCCTTCCTTCCCTCCTTTCTACCTTCCTTCCCTCCTTTCTTACCTTCCTTCCCTCCTTTCTATCCTTTCCTTCCCTCCTTTCTTCTTCCTCCCTCCTTTCTTCCTTCCTTCCCCTCCTCTTTCTCCTTCCTCTCCCTCCTTTCCTCTTTCCCTTCCTCCTCCTTTCTCTTCCTTCCTTCGTCCTTCCCTCCCTTCCTTTCTACCTTCCTTCCCTCCTTTCTACCTTCCTTCCCCTCCTTTCTTCCTTCCTCCTCCCTTCCTTTCTCCCTTCCTCCCTCCTTTCTCTTCCTTCCTTCCCTCCTTTCTTCCTTTCCTTTCCCTCCTTTCTTCCTCCCTCCTCTTCCTTTCTCCTCCTCCTCTCTCCTCCTTTCTTCTTCCTTCTTCCCTCCTTTCTTCCTTCCTTCCCTCCTTCTTTCTTCCCTCCTTTCTTCTTCTTCCTCCTTCCTTCCTCCTTTCTTCCTTCCTTCTCCTTTCCTTCCTTCTCTTCCTCCTCCTTTTTCTTCCTCCTTCTTCTCCTCCTTTCTTCTTCCTTCCCTCCTTTCTCTTCCTTTCCCTCCTTCCTCCTTTTCTTCCTTCCTTCCCTCTTCTTCCTTCCTTTCTCCTTCCTTCCCTCCTTTCTTCTTCCTTCCTTTTCCCTCCCCTTTCTCTTCTCCTCTTCTATCCTTCCTTTTCTCCTTCTTCTCCTTTCTTCTTCTTCCTTCCCTCCTTTCTTCCTTCCTTCCTCCTTCTTCTTCCTTCCCTCCTTTCTTTCCTCTTTTCCTTCCTCCTCCTTTCTACCTTCCTTCCCTCCTTTCTTCCTTCCTTCCCTTCCTTTCTACCTTCCTTCCCTCCTTTCTTCCATTCCTTCCCTCCTTCCTTCTTCCTTCCCTCCTCTTTCTACCTTCCTCCCTCCTTTCTTCTTCCTTCCCTCCTTTCTACCTTCCTTCCCTCCTTTCTTCTTCCTTCCCTCCTTTCTTCCTTCCTTCCCTCCTTTCTCCTTCCATCCCTCCTTTCTTCCTTCCTTCCCTCCTTTCTTCATTCCTTCCCTCCTTTCTTCTCTTCCTCCCTCCTTTCTTACATTCCTTCACTCCTTTCTTCCTTCCTGCCCTCCTTTCTTCATTCCTTCCCTCCTTTCTTCCTTTCTCTTTCTCCCTCCCCTCCTTTCTTTCTTCCTTCCTTCGACTCCTTCCCTCCCTTCCTTTCTACCTTCCTTCCCTCCTTTCTTCCTTCCTTCACTCCTTTCTTCCTTCCTGCCCTTCTTTCTTCCCTCCTTTCTTCCTTCCTTCCTTTCTCCTTCCATCTGTTCTTCCTTTCCTCCTTCCCGCCTTCATTTCTTCCTTCTTTTCTTCATTCCTTCCTTCTGTCAAGGGAGCGAAACCTCTCATAGAAGGCCATATAAGCGCTGTAAAAGACAGCGGTCACCAGTGTGATAGAGAAGAAACTAATCAGCATGAAGGTCCTCAGCTGAGGGGGAGGGAGGGGTGGCAAGGGGAGGGGGGAGGAAAGGGGGGGGGGGGGGGGCAGGCTTCCAGGCTACGGGAAGGAGGTCAAATTTGACAGGTAATTGTTGACAAGTGACAGTGGTCATCGGCGGCGGGGAGAAATCCTGAGTTCGAACCTTTTAGTAGTCATGAGGGGACACGCTATCCACTCAGACCTCGGAGCATCACGTGCAGTGGTTGCCAGTGTAAGTCATGTGAAGATTGTTCCGCAGAGGGGAACAGCCCAGGACCCGGTGTAAGTCATGTGAAGATTGTTCAGCAGAGGGGAACAGCCCAGGAGCCGGTGGGCAATGCACAGGGCAGGTTGGAAGGAGTCTTGTTTGTCCGGCAGGTCTTGCCGTAAGGCACTGTACCAGCGCCATTGTCAGGCTGGTTGGTTTGTAGGCGTGCGGACGAAGTGGCCGTCTCTCCTTCTTCCTAGATAAAAGCTAGAGGATGATAATTGCTGTGTGAAAATGACCTTAGGGGTTGCTGGGAGTGTTTTGACATCCAGGTGGCGAGAAGTGGTTTGTATTACGCTATAGAAAAAGTGGTTAGCGCACCATCTCTCGACAGCTTCAAGGCCAGACTGGATCACCATTGGGCAGACTGTATATATTCCATTAGGTAGACTTTCAGACTGCTGCGCCATCATCACCCACACAAGAAGTTTAAATTGTTGGATTGACTAGGTTTTTGTGAAGAAGGCCAGACTAAAGGCTGAATAGCCTAATCCAGTCTGCCACGGTATGGTATGGTATGGTATGGCGTGCTTTACGCCATGACCTACGCGTGTAAGCGTGTGTTGATTGTAAAGCGCTTAGAGCTTGGTCTCTAGCCGAGAATAGGCGCTATATAAGTATTCATTATTATTATTATTATTATCACGTGTTTTACGCTATGACGTGTTTTGCGCTATGACGTAGAAAATATGTATGAATACTGGTGTGAGGAAGAACGTAGGCCTAGTGAGAGAGGTTCATTGTGAATGCAGACGTGTCTGCAGAGAGACCCAGCGTAGATATTGGCATAGCCCCAGGGACGGTTCTTGGTGTAAACCCCTGTAAACTGTGGACGGTGGGAAAGCCTGAGCACAGCATGATAGGAAGAAAGGAGAGAGTGAGTAAGACAGACTGGTGGAGTTAAAGTGAACGTGGTCTGGGCGACTGAAGTGAAAGAGAGCAAGATCTTTGATTTCACACTGAGAAAGGCATCAGCGAGAGAACTGTGCAGAAGAAAACTAGAAGTCCAAATTTCAGAGGTGGGGGAAAGAATAGGACAAAAAAAAAAAAAAGAAAAAAAAAAGAAAAAGAAAACCAACAAAGACTTTGAAGAAGAATCCCCAGAAAACGACCTTGCAGACCCCAGTCTTGGAACCTGGTGCCAGACGACCCAAGGCATCGATCACCGTCATCGGCTGCTGAGGCATTCTGTGGTGACCTGTTTGTGTGACAAAGACAAGACTTGGTGCTGTGATGTGCGAATTGTGTGTGTTTGTGTGTGGAATTTTGGACAGGTAAGAAGTCAGTTATAGCACATAACCCAGGAAATGGAAGTACTGATCTCTCTCTCTCTCTCTCTCTCTCTCTCTCTCTACACACACAACACACACACACACACACACACACACACACACACACACATACACACACACTCAGTTTAAGGATATCAACATCTATTTAGTAAATCAGGTTTCTAATGATTCTTCACTCACTTTAAGGATCTCAGCAGTTATTCAGTAAGTCAGATTTCAAGTGCTTTTTACGAGGCATCTTAAAACAGATTTTCATCAGAAAAATAGAAGTTTCACAAGATTGAATGAACTTGATTAAATGATAGTACTACCTTTTAATAACTGGATTCAGGGCCAATCTGTCGATGTGTGACATGCGTAGTTTCCCGATCTAAGCGAGTAAATAATGAATCAATATACTGAGAGGCAGAAATTCCGCACAAACATAAAAAATCATGTACAAAAATATCATTTGTCAGTTATTTAATTGGAAACTTGGTAACAACTTAAACAAACCAAATCTGCGTTAGAAAATTTGATTGGAAAGGGCATGTGTGAACAGAAAAAACGACCTGAATCAAATTCATAAACAACTGTCAAACATGTCAGCATAAACCATCTTTCAACAGAGATGATTCTGTCAATATCTGGTGTATCCACCATTGGCAGCTACACACGCTTGAAGACGCCGAGGCATGGACTGCACGAGACGTCGGATCTGCACCTGCTGGATGTTGACCCAGTGATGCTGAAGAACGGCGAATCAGTTCACCTCTCGTCTGGGGCCTCGGCTGATGCTGCTCCACTCTCCTGCCGAGCGCGTCCCAAAGGTGCTCAATGCAGTTCATGTCAGGTGACAGGGATGGCCAGGGCATCACCTCCACTCCATTCTGCTGCAGAAACTGACGGGTCATCCGGGCTCTGCGAGGTGTAGCATTATCATGCTGGAACATAAATCTGCGTCATCCACCATGGTGATCCAGGAGTGGAAGCAGGGCAGGCTGGAGAACGTGGTTCACGTAACGCTGTGCCGTGATGTTGCCATCGATCACCACGAGCTGGGATCTAAAGTTGGCGTTGACGGCACCCCACACCATCACTGAAGGGCCGCCAAACCGGTCGAGCTGCCTGACACAAGGGTCATGATACCGTTCTCCTCATCTCCTGTAAATTATGATTCTCCCATCAGCGTGGCTCATGCAAAAACGTGACTCGTCAGAGAAGACGACATTCCTCCACGCGCGTCTTCCCAGGAATGCACCATGTGCTGCCCAAAGGCACCGGGCCTGCCTGTGTCTGTCAGTCAATACAGGGCCAACGTAGGGCCTGTGACACCTGATTCCTGTGTGTGACAGGCGTCGTCTGACGGTGCGGCTGCTGATGGGTCCCCACGCTCCCCCAAAGTTGCTCTAGAGGTGGCAGCAACAGTCAGGAATCGGTTCCTGAAGTGGGAAAGGCGAATGGCTCGATCTTGTCTCTGAGTCGTCACTCGAGGTGCGCCTGGTCGAGGATGGTCAGAAACTGACCAGGTGGCTGCCACGCGCTGTTGTAGTTGGTAGATTGTGGTGTGGTGGGCGTTCATGGCTCTTGCCACCTGTCGGACAGATGAACCGGCCCTCAGCATCCCAACAGCGCGGTTTCGCTGGTTGTTGTCGAGCCGTGGCATTTTCTTGCAGTGTGATAAAATCATTCTGGTTGCGGCTATTTATGGGGTTAAACTGTGTTTATCACGTGAAAAGAAAGCGACGCAATATTCACTCTGAACTGAGTTGTCGCCCAGTTTGGCTTTTTGCTTCTGGCGCTATTGTTCTCCCCCGGTTGTGGAAGTGGTGCACACTACAACTGGGATGTGGAAAGGTGGGTCACACTGCCACCAACTGAGGAATGGGTCATAAAAGGAGCAACAAATCACACTTTTCCCGTGGAACTTGTGTGCATGATGTGCGGAATTCATGCCTCTCAGTATAGAAGCGTTAGAAAACGCACCTAGACTGACGAACAAAGCAGTCGTGTTAGTTTCAGCCGAACACGTGTGCAAGCGGCTGTCGGACAATGGACATAGCTTTCAAATCGTTAGGGCCTAATTCTCTTCGACTGGTTTGTCAGAACATTGAAATAAATGCTTCACAAATCGGCTGCAGTGATGGTGATGATACAACAGTTTAAAGTGTTTTTTTTTTTTTTTTTTTTTTTTACGTTAGAAAAAACAAAACAAAATAAAAACCCAGAACGATGCAATCGCAAATCACGACGGGAATTTATGCTTAAACTTAGCGCTTCGGTCCTGTAATTTAGAGTTTATAGTATTTAATAAGATTTATTTATATGATTGGTACACACAAGAAGCATACATTAGGCTATGAAAAGAAAAAGTGCTTTTCATTATTGTAGCGGCGACTCAACTTTGAAAGTGCCGTTGCGCCATTGTCTCCGATAAGTAGGTCACTGGGTTGCTGGTCACTGGGTCGTGGTCAAAGCAAGTAGACGGAAATAGCCATCTTCTACGAAAGACTGTAGCGGGTGGAGTACGCTCTCTGCTGGCCACACGCCACAATTAGGATTCGGAATTAAAACAAAATATAATCCGTGTAAGCATTTCGAGGCCTGCCATAAATTTTAACCAGCACTTAAACTTAACGTGATAATTGATCAAAAGAACAACTCCCCACTAGTTATATCCCTTGTTCTGGGGATCTTCACTGATGACCTCACAAACGATCTTCCACTAAGCTGACACACATTTCAGGCCTTTGCACTCACCCATGATCCTATCTTTGCGCCAGCGTCAAGGGCTCGCAATAATCCCGTTCCTCTGATTTCAATCTATCAGATTGGAACCACCTGGCATGTACCTTGATGGACATGTGAAAGGAATGGAGGAGAAGCAACTTTCAGACACAATAAACATTCTTCAAACAATCCAGTTGCACCAGTCTATAAATACTCGATTCCTTAAGCAAGACCTTGGCGCATTGATTTTTGGTGTGCAGCCGGCTACATAGGAATGGATATGTAGCATCGCTTGTCACATTTGAAATGTGTGAAAGATAGATGGCAGTGAACAGTCGTAGGTCCAATTCACAGATAATTTGAAGTACAAATTAACGATCTACAAATCATACAGTTAATTTCAAGGTGAAGAGACTGCAGGCGGAAACTGAAACAAACTTCAAACTGAAATGACTGTGCCGCTGGACGAACAAAACACACGAATTACAAGGCAAGTCCTGTATTGTGTTTGTTTCCTTCCTTCGGCGGCATTCTGATTTATCTTTTAAGTTTATATTACGCAGCATCCACTATCAAGAAGCTGGACATCATCGTCAGTGAAATAAATATGTATTTTAAAATATCATGAAAATTGCCTACCTCTAGTCGTTGCATTTTTTTTTTTTTTTTTTTTTTTTGTATTCAGTTTAAATGGAATCAAAATTACAAGTTGTATAGAAGATGGATAGAAAAAGACAAAATGTTGCTAGTAGGATATGAAACTAAAATCAGAAAGTGACTCGTGCATTTTTTAGAAAAAGGTGGAAATAATTAGATATTTTTTAAGAAATTCAATTAAATAGAAGAAAAGGAGAGGGGATGGAAGAAATTGCGGGGGAAGGGGGGGGGGGGGGGGGAGCGATGGTGGTGATGGAATTTTTATGGCTCGTAAATAGAATTCTGCCTTCAAACATAGTTTTTTTTGTTTTTATTTTTCATTTACCGATGTCAAATTTTGATAACAGGTTTTTTTCTTTGTGTTTGTGTTTTTGTTTTTGTTTTTCTTTTCTTTTGCCAAAGTGAAACAATACAGGACAAATCTTCAATTTCTACACATGTGAATACGTTCCGGGAACAGCCCGAGTAGAAACTGAATGGCATGTGCCACAAAACAACGTTGTTCTTAAACTAAAACCAATGGAAAATAACGCTAATTTTAGGTCTTGCCAGTTTATGTCTAACAAGTGTAAAATATGAGAAGAAATATCACATGGAAATGCAACGTGCTTTATTGAGAGACTTATAGGATACAAAATTTCATAGCTGTGGTGAAATGCAATGTGCTTTATTGAGAGACTTATAGGAAACAAAATTTCATAGCTGTTGTAAAATCCGAATGTCTCCACTTCCGCGCCAAGTGAAAATATTGTAAATAAGAAAAAATTAGGACAGAGAACAACCCCTCTATTCAGGGCAGTAGACAGGAGGAAAAAAATCAGTTTGTAATGAATATATAAATGCTTGTATGTGTAGAGTAACCTGTGTGTACACTGGATTGTATTGGCATTCGAAAAATGACTATTGCTTTATCAGATGGAGATTCTTCCTGCGTATCGTTTTGGTTGATTCTTTTAGTCGTTTATCCTGTCAAAGTGTTGAAATTCAGATCGAGAATATTCTCCCATCTGCTTACGTAAATGTCATTGCTTGGCCATCGGTCCACTATCCCCTACACACGCTTCAAGTGTGTGTGTGTGTGTGTGTGTGTGTGTGTGTGTGTGTGTGTGTGTGTAAATGTGAGTGTGTGTGTGTTGTGTGTGTGTGTGTGTGTGTGTGTGTGTGTGTGCGCGCGCGCGCGCGTGTGTGTGTGTGTGTGTGTGTGTGTGTGTGTGTGTGTGTGTGCGCGCGCGCGCGTGTGTGTGCGTTAGCGCGTGTACGTTCATTTTCTCTCTGTCTCTGTCTGTGTGTGTGTGTGTGTGTGTGTGTGTGTGTGTGTGTGTGTGAGAGAGAGAGAGAGAAGAGAGAGAGAGAGAGAGAGAGAGAGAGAGAGAGAGAGTTGAACTATGGTTGAACCTGCACCAACACACTCTCGTTACACCAACGAGCCCTTACTAATTGGCATGTGTTTTTTTTTTCTGTCTGTTTTTATACCTTTATTTATGCCATGGCCTTAGCTCTCTCTCTCTCCTCTCTCTCTCTCTCTCTCTCTCTCTCTCTCTCTCTCTCTCTCTCTCTCAGAGAAAGAGTAATGCACAAGAAGTGGACGGCAACAGACAGACAGACAGACACACACACACACACACACACACACACACACACACACACACACACACACACACACAAAAGGGAGAGAGAGAGAGAGGCTGAAGAGGGGGGGGGGCGGGGGGGGATATGGATGTGAGAGAAGGATATGTAGACGGGTTTAGTGCGTGGGCGGGTGGAGGTGGTGTTGTGTGACGTGACTCTATTCAATAAGATACAAAGTCAGTGCTAAACAGCAGGATATCTTTAATTTTCAATATGTCGTGAATCGACAAAGGCCTACGTCTCTGACTGCATTTTAGAACACTGTTAACCACAGTGACTGCCAATAAACTTTAGAACACTGTTAACCACAGTGACTGCCAATAAACTTTAGAACACTGTTAACCACAGTGACTGCCAGTAAACTTTAGAACACTGTTAACCACAGTGACTGCCAATAAACTTTAGAACACTGTTAACCACAGTGACTGCCAATAAACTTTATAACACTGTTAACCACATTGACTGCCAATAAACTTTTGTAACACACTGCTAAAACCACATGGGAATGACTGCCAATAAACGTACAAATCAGCAAAGCTGAATAAAGAACGACAAGTGACTGCCAATAAACGTATAAATCAGCAAAAGCTGCAATAAAGATAACAAAAAAGTGACTGCCAATAAACGTACAAGAATGTCTAGATTCCAGTGCTTATTTCTTCGCTCAAGCTGTGTCAAAAGTAAACTTCAAAGTATAGTAACAGCAGGCGGAAATCAAAACATGAAAAGAGGCCTGTGGACTTCTCAATATGTGCTGTGACTGACACAGATTCACTGGGTGGCAACAGCTACCTTACATGTTTGTGTTTCGGAGAAAGAACAGGATGGTGATGATAAGAATCGTACGAACTTGTTCAAAACGTGCAGCTGCGATTCGCATCAACTTTTCGCGAAACAAAGCTTGTATTGTGTTACATCGGGTTTGAATCTGACCAGAATGTATTGTCATGTCGGATGAATACGAAGAAAGACCGCGTGATGGTTTCTTTACAAGGTTCAGAAGAACGCAGTTTAGTCTCTGGGGTTCGTCTTTCGGTTCTGTCATTGCTGGAATTCTCATTCGAAATGTATTCATCCTCAACTCCTTGCTTTTCAACACAAAGCCAAAGCTGTGGGGATACAATCTGAAACATACTGACTATATCCAGTTACTTTCTGAAAAAAAAAGACTGAAATTGACACAGGTTGAAGAAATGAACGGGGGCCGTGATTTTACCTAAGTCCCATAGTTGTTGTTGTTGTTGTTTTTTAATATACACCACACATTTCTTAGCTGTGGTTAAAATGTCGCCAGGACAGTAGGAGAAGCAGCAGGTGTGAGGCCCAGAGTCAGTCGGCCCAATCACAAGGAAGTTTACAAAATTGGATGAGTCAGGGACCGCGACAGAACTTGAATATTCATGAATAAAAGAGACCGAAAATAAACAAACAGATAAAGGTGAAAACGATCTACTTTCTAATTCACCTTCTTTCTGTTTAAATCCACTGAATTAACCCTTGACACAAATAAGGTCAGTGTTGAGTTTAAGGGCCACAGATTAGGGGAAAAACAAACCAAACCAAAACAACAACAACAACAAAACATATGCATGTTTTCCAGTTCTATTCAGCTATCATTTTTGTTCCCACGTTCCAAAAATAGTAACGCCATCTCATTGCTTAAACGATAAAACGCCACATTCTCACTCTCCAAGGTCGTAGGTAAGTTGATAGAAAATTTGCTTATAGCCCAGCCGACCGCAAGGGCCATATCAGGCCTGTCACCGCGCCGAAGTCAACTAACAAAGTCATTATTAAAAAGAAAAAGAACAAGAAAAAACAAAAACAAAAAAAAACTCATTCACACAACCCTGTAAAATATATCTTCTACGAACACGCCGGAACTTTCCTTAAAAAGTCTTTCTTCCGTAAAAATCTTAGATCAGATGAAAAATGTTGATCTGGCCAGTCTTTACCAAAAAAGAACAAACAAACAAACCACAAACAACAACAACAACAACAAAACCAATAATTATAAAAAAAATAATAAATAAATACACCCTTACGTATTTGTTCTAGTGGAGAACGTGTATTGACACAGGTGTAGACAAGCCGGTTAAAATGAATGCACCGCTAGCTACCTTCTCTCCATCCCCACACATGTGCGCTGTGCCGGGATTCACGTGCGCACGTTGCTCACTCACTCCTTGTGCACAGTGCGCCTGTCCCGGAACACCGCCAGGGGAGGTAATTGAAGGTAATGACGATCCCCCGGTCTGTCGCCCACTGTTATGACACACTCTGGGAAAAGCCAGAGAGAGAGAGCAGAGAGAGAGAGAGAGAGAGAGAGAGAGAGAGAATGTACAGCGAGCGGACAGCGAGCGAGCGAGAGAGATGATGATGATGATGATGATGATGATCTTCATTTCCAAGGGTAACAGATAAGAAAACATGCTTTTTTTCATCCGGCCCTTGCCCCACTGAGGGACTGAGCATGACTAGCGACTAATGAGAGAGAGAGAGAGAGAGAGAGAGAGAGAGAGAGAGAGAGAGAGAGAGAGAGAGAGAGAGAGAGAATTCCCAACCCGCCTCCACCCCACTGACTGTCTGTCTGTGTCTCTGTCTGTCTTTCTGTCTGTCTGTCTGTCCTCTCTCTCTCTCTCTCTCTCTCTCTCTCTCTCTCTCTCTCTCTCTCTCTTTACGTGGTGTGTGATAGTGTTAGTGTCAGTGAATGTGTGTGTGTGTGTGTGTGTGTGTGTGTGGTGTGTGTGTGTGTAAGGGGGGGGGGGGGGCGGGGGGATGGTGTGTGGGAGGGGGGGGGGGGGGGGGGGAGGAGGAAGAGAGGATGGGTGTAAAAGAGAGAGGAGGGGAGGGGATGGAGATCAGTGGAAGGAGAAGAGAGAAAAGAAGAGGAGAGGGGGGAGGGGATGAGGAGACCAGTGAAGTAAGAACAGAGGAGAAAAAGAGAGAAAGGGAGAGGGGGAAGAGAGAAGGAGGATAGAGACAACAAGAGACGAGGAGAAGAGAGAGAGAGAGGAGAGAGAGGAGAAGAGAGACAGACAGGTGGGATAGAACAAGAGAGAAAGGAGGAGGAGAGCAGACAGAGAGAGAGAGAGAGAGAGAGAGACAGAGAGACAGAGACAGAGAGAAAGAGACAGGAGAAGACAGAGAGAGACAGAAGAGAAGAGAGAGAGACACAGACAGAAGACAGAAGACAGAGAGAGACAGACAGAGGACGAGAAGACAGAAGAGAAGACAGGGAGAGAGAAGAAGACAGACAGACAGACAGACAGACAGACAGCAGACAGAGGTACATACATACAACAGAGACACAGAAACACAGAGAGAGACACAGACAGACAGACAGAAGGACAGAGACAGACAGAATGAAAAGAGAGACTCAGACGGACAAGAGACAGCCAGACAGACAGACTGACAGACAGGCCGGGACACAGACAGAGACAGAGACCGGCGATGGCAGGAGAGATAACACATGTGGACAGTCTGCCATGTGGCGGCGGCACGTTGTTTAGAAATGTGAGTCACGTGACTTCCGGTTCGCCCTCTCCTCCCCCCCCCCCCCACCACTACCCCCTCTCCAACCCCCAACCCCCCGCCCCCCCCCCCCCCCCCCCCCCCCCCCCCCACCCCGTCATCTCTTCAAGTCTCAACTTGGGGCTGCTGCTGCCGGCACTGGATGTCATTTGATGAATAGCACGGAGGATGAGCTCATTCAGAAACGAGGGGGTGGGAGTGTAGTGGGACAGTGGAGGAGTGGTAAGGGTGGAGGGGGAAGGATTGGGATTGAGAGGAGGCAGGGAGCGTGAGGAGGGGGGAGGGGGGAAGGAAAAAGGAGGTAAACTAAATCTGGAGAGAGAGAGAAGAGAGAGAGAGAGAGAGAGAGAGAGAGAGAGAGAGGAAACACGCACCTGCGCGCGCACACACACCCCACCCCACACACACACACACACACACACACACACCACACACGCACGCACACACACACACACACACACACACACACACACACACACACACACACAGAGGCACACAGACAGACAGACGGACAGACAGAAGGTAGACAGACAGACACAGAGAAACAGACAGACAGACACACACACACAGAGGCACACAGACAGACAGACGGACAGACAGAAGGTAGACAGACGGACAGAGAAAAGACAGACAGACAGACAGACAGACAGACACAACACACACGACACACACACACACACA
>CM065748.1:8276433-8283457 GCA_033310375.1 Conus canariensis | reverse complement strand
TTCAGACACAATAAACATTCTTCAAACAATCCAGTTGCACCTTTCCCTATAAATACTCGATTCCTTAAGCAAGACCTTGGCGCATTGATTTTTGGTGTGCAGCCGGCTACATAGGAATGGATATGTAGCATCGCTTGTCACATTTGAAATGTGTGAAAGACAGATGGCAGTGAACAGTCGTAGGTCCAATTCACAGATAATTTGAAGTACAAATTAACGATCTACAAATCATACAGTTAATTTCAAGGTGAAGAGACTGCAGGCGGAAACTGAAACAAACTTCAAACTGAAATGACTGTGCCGCTGGACGAACAAAACACACGAATTACAAGGCAAGTCCTGTATTGTGTTTGTTTCCTTCCTTCGGCGGCATTCTGATTATCTTTTAAGTTTATATTACCAGCATCCACTATCAAGAACTGGACATCATCGTCAGTGAAATAAATATGTATTTTAAAATATCATGAAAATTGCCTACCTCTAGTCGTTGCTTTTTTTTTTTTTTTTTTTTTTTTTTTTGTATTCAGTTTAAATGGAATCAAAATTACAAGTTGTATAGAAGATGGATAGAAAAAGACAAAATGTTGCTAGTAGGATATGAAACTAAAATCAGAAAGTGACTCGTGCATTTTTTAGAAAGGTGAAATAATTAGATATTTTTTAAGAAATTCAATTAAATAGAAGAAAAGAGAGGGGATGGAAGAAATTGCGGGGGAAGGGGGGGGTGGTGGAAATTTTTTATGGCTCGTAAATAGAATTCTGCCTTCAAACATAGTTTTTTTTGTTTTTATTTTTCATTTACCGATGTCAAATTTTGATAACAGGTTTTTTTCTTTGTGTTTGTGTTTTTGTTTTTGTTTTTCTTTTCTTTTGCCAAAGTGAAACAATACAGGACAAATCTTCAATTTCTACACATGTGAATACGTTCCGGGAACAGCCCGAGTAGAAACTGAATGGCATGTGCCACAAAACAACGTTGTTCTTAAACTAAAACCAATGGAAAATAACGCTAATTTTAGGTCTTGCCAGTTTATGTCTAACAAGTGTAAAATATGAGAAGAAATATCACATGGAAATGCAACGTGCTTTATTGAGAGACTTATAGGATACAAAATTTCATAGCTGTGGTGAAATGCAATGTGCTTTATTGAGAGACTTATAGGAAACAAAATTTCATAGCTGTTGTAAAATCCGAATGTCTCCACTTCCGCGCCAAGTAAAAATATTGTAAATAAGAAAAAATTAGGACAGAGAACAACCCCTCTATTCAGGGCAGTAGACAGGAGGAAAAAATCAGTTTGTAATGAATATATAAATGCTTGTATGTGTAGAGTAACCTGTGGTAACTGGTTGTATTGGCATTCGAAAAATGACTATTGCTTTATCAGATGGAGATTCTTTCCTGCGTATCGTTTTGGTTGATTCTTTTAGTCGTTTATCCTGTCAAAGTGTTGAAATTCAGTCGAGAATATTCTCCCATCTGTTACGTAAATGTCATTGCTTGGCCATCGGTCCACTACCCCTTTACACACGCTTCAAGTGTGTGTGTGTGTGTGTGTGTGTGTGTGGTGTGTGTGTGTGTGTGTAAATGTGAGTGTGTGTGTGTTGTGTGTGTGTGTGTGTGTGTGTGTGTGTGTGTGGGCGCGGCGCGCGTGTTTGTGTGTGTGTGTGTGTGTGTGTGGTGTGGTTGCGCGCGCGCGCGTGTGTGTGCGTTAGCGCGTGTACGTTCATTTCTCTCGTTTTCTGTCTGTGTGTGTGTGTGTGTGTGTGTGTTGTGTGTGGGGGGGAGAGAGAGAGAGAGAGAGAGAGGGGAGAGAGAAAAGAGAGAGAGAGAGAGAGTTGAACTATGGTTAAAACTGCACCAACACACTCTCGTTACACCAACGAGCCCTTACTAATTGGCATGTGTTTTTTTTTTCTGTCTGTTTTTTTTACCTTTATTTATGCCATGGCCTTAGCCTTCTCTCTCCCCTCTCTCTCTCTCTCTCTCTCTTTTCTCTCTCTCTCTCCCCCCAAGAAAGAGTAATGCACAAGAAGTGGACGGCAACAGACAGACGCAACCACCCCAACACCACACACCACACACACACACACACACACACACACACACACCCCAGAGGGAGAGAGAGAGAGGGCTGAAGGGGGGGGGGGGGGCGGGGGGGATTTTTGGATGTGAGAGAAGGATATGTAGAGGGTTTAGTGCGGGGCGGTGGAGGTGGGTTGTGTGACGTGACTCTTTTCAATAAGATACAAAGTCAGTGCTAAACAGCAGGATATTTTTAAATTTTCATATGTCGTGATTCGACAAAGGCCTACGCCCTCTGACTGCATTTTTAGAACACTGTTAACCACAGTGACTGCCAATAACTTTAGAACACTGTTAACCACAGTGACTGCCAATAAACTTTAGAACACAACAGTTAACCCCACAGTGACTGCCAATAAACTTTAGAACACTTTTTAACCACAGTGACTGCAATAAACTTTAAACACTTTTAACCACATTGACGCCAATAAACTTTTAACACTGTTAACCACATTGACTGCCAAATAAACTTTGAACTCACGCTAAAACCACATTGACTGCCAATAAACGTACAAATCAGCAAAGCTGAATAAAGAACGACAAGTGACTGCCCAATAAACGTATAAATCACCCAAAGTGAATAAAAACAAGTGACTGCCAATAAACGTACAAGAAGGGTCTAGATTCCAGTGCTTATTTCTTCGCTCAAGCTGTGTCAAAAGTAAACTTAAAAGTATAGTAACAGCAGGCGGAAATCAAAACATGAAAAGAGGCCTGTGGACTTCTCAATATGTGCTGTGACTGACACGATTCACTGGGTGGCAACAGCTACCTTACATGTTTGTGTTTCGGAGAAAGAACAGGATGGTGATGATTAAAAATCGTCGAACTTGTTTAAAACGTGCAGGGTGCGATTCGCATCAACTTTTCGCGAAACAAAGCTTTTTATTGTGTTACATCGGGTTTGAATCTGACCAGAATGTATTGTCATGTCGGATGAATACAAGAAAGACCGCGTGATGGTTTCTTTACAAGGTTCAAAAAAAACGCAGTTTAGTCTCTGGGGTTCGTCTTTCGGTTCTGTCATTGCTGGAATTCTCATTCGAAATGTATTCATCCTCAAATCCTTGCTTTTCAACACAAAGCCAAAGCTGTGGGGTTTCAATCTGAAACATACTGACTATATCCAGTTATTTCTGAAAAAAAAGACTGAAATTGACACAGGTTGAAGAAATGAACGGGGGCCGTGATTTTACCTAAGTCCCATAGTTGTTGTTGTTGTTGTTTTTATATACCACCACACATTTCTTAGCTGTGGTTAAAATGTCGCCAGGACAGTAGGGGAAGCAGCAGGTGGTGAGGCCCAGAGTCAGTCGGCCCAATCACAAGGAAGTTACAAAATTGGATGAGTCAGGGACCGCGACAGAACTTGAATATTCATGAATAAAAGAGACCGAAAATAAACAAACAGATAAAGGTGAAAACGATCTACTTTCTAATTCACCTTCTTTCTGTTTAAATCCACTGAATTAACCCTTGACACAAATAAGGTCAGTGTTGAGTTTAAGGGCCACAGATTAGGGGAAAAAACAAACCAACCAAAACAACAACACAACAAAACATATGCATGTTTTCCAGTTCTATTCCCGCTATCATTTTTGTTCCCACTTCCAAAAATAGTAACGCCATCTCATTGCTTAAACGATTTTAAAAAGCCACTTCTCACTCTCCAAGGTCGTAGGTAAGTTGATAGAAATGTTGCTTATAGCCCAGCCGACCGAAGGCCATATCAGGCCTGTCACCGCGCCCAAGTCAACTAACAAGTCATTTTTTAAAAAAAAAAGAACAAGAAAAAAAAAAAACAAAAAAAAACTCATTCACACAACCCTGTAAAATATATCTTCTACGAACACGCCGGAACTTTCCTTAAAAGTCTTTCTTCCGTAAAAATCTTAGATCAGATGAAAATGTTGATCTGGCCAGTCTTTACCAAAAAGAACAAACAAAAAACCCACAAACAACAACAACAACAACAAAACCAATAATATAAAAAAATAATAAATAAATACACCCTTACGTATTTGTTCTAGTGGAGAACGTGTATTGACACAGGTGTAGACAAGCCGGTTATAAATGAATGCACCGCTAGCTACCTTCTCTCCACCCCCACACATGTGCGCTGTCCCGGGATTCACGGGGCGCACGTTGCTCATTTCACTTCCTTGTGCACAGTGCGCCTGTCCCGGAACACCGCCAGGGGAGTAATTGAAGGTAAATAAACGATCCCCCGTCTGTCGCCCACTGTTAGACACACTCTGGGAAAAGCCAAGAGAGAAGAAGAGGGGAAAGGGGAGAGGGGAGAGAGAGAGAGAGTACAGCGAGCGGGACAGCGAGCGAGCGAGAGAGATGATGATGATGATGATGAGATGATCTTCTTTTCCCAAGGGTAACAGATAAGAAACATGCTTTTTTCATCCGGCCCTTGCCCCACTGAGGGACTGAGCATGAACTACGACAATGAAAGAGAGAGGGGAGAGAGAGAGAGAGAGAGAGAGAAGAGAGAAGAGAGAGAAAAGAGAGAGAGAATCCCAACCCGCCTCCACCCCACTGACTGTCTGTCTGTGTCTCTGTCTGTCTTCTTTCTGTCTGTCTGTCTCTCTCTCTCTCTCTCTCTCTCTCTCCTCTCTCTCTCTCTCTCTCTCTTTACTGGTGTGTATAGTGTTAGTGTCAGTGAATGTGTGTGTGTGTGTGTGTGTGTTTTGTGTGTGTGTGTGTGGTGGGGGGGGGTAGGGGGGGGGGGGGGGGAAGGCGAGAGAGAGCGCATGTGTGTGTGGAGGGGGGGGGGGAGGGGAGAGAAAGAGAAGGAAGAGAGAGAGAGGGGGGAGGGGTATGGAGATTCATGGGAAGGGTAGAACGAAGAAGAAAAAAAAAAGTGAGATGGGAAAAAAAGGAGATAGAGACCTTAAATCACAGAGACAGATGGAGATAAATGTATGAGGAGAAAGGGGGGGGGGGGGGGGTAGAATGAGTGAGAAAGGCAGGGTGGTAGAGCAACAGAGAGAGAGAGAGAGAGAGGAGGGGAGAGAGAGAGAGAGAGAGAGAGAAAGAGACAGACAGACATACAGAGCCCAAAAGAGAAAGAGAGAGAGACAGACAGAAGAGAGAGAGAGAGAGAGAGACAGAGAGACAGAGACAGAGGGATAGACAGGGAAAAAGAGAGAGAGAGAGACAAAAACAGACAGACAGACAGACAAAACAGGCAGACAGAGGTACATACATACATACAGAGACCCCAGAAACACAGAGAGAGACACAGACGACAGAACAGACAGAGAGACAGAGACAGACAGAATGAAAGAGAGAGACTCAGACGGACAGAGAGACAGCCAGACAGACAGACTGACAGACAGGCCGGGACACAGACAGAGACAGAGACCGGGCGATGGCAGGAGAGATAACACATGTGGACAGTCTGCCATGTGGCGGCGGCACGTTGTTTAGAAATGTGAGTCACGTGACTTCCGGTTCGCCCTCTCTCCCCCCCCCCCCACCACTTACCCCCTCTCCAAACCCCCCACCCCCCCCCCCCCCCCCGCCCACCCCCACCCCGTCATCTCTTCAAGTCTCAACTTGGGGCTGCTGCTGCCGGCACTGGATGTCATTTGATGAATAGCACGGAGGATGAGCTCATTCAGAAACGAGGGGGTGGGAGTGTAGTGGGACAGTGGAGGAGTGGTAAGGGTGGAGGGGGAAGGATTGGATTGAGAGGAGGCAGGGAGCGTGAGGAGAGGGGGAGGGGGGGAAGGAAAAAGGAGGTAAACTAAATCTGGGAGAGAGAGAGAGAGAGAGAGAGAGAGAGAGAGAGAGAGAGAGAGAGAGGAAACACGCACCTGCGCGCGCACACACACAACACACACACACACACACACACACACACACACACGCACGCACGCTCGCACACACACACACACACACACACACACACACACACACACACACACACAGAGGCACACAGACAGACAGACGGACAGACAGAAGGTAGACAGACATACACAGAGAAACAGACAGACAGACACACAAAACACAGAGGCACACAGACAGACAGACGGACAGACAGAAGGTAGACAGACGGGACAGAGAAAACAGACAGACAGACAGACAGACAGACAGACACACACACAACACACACACACACACACACACACACACACACACACTCACCCCCCCCCCCCCCCCCCCCAACCGAAACGTCCGCATTGAACTACTAAAAAGTTACAGGGGGGAGGGGGGGGGGGGCGGAAACGATGGAAATAATGGGCGAAGGAGCGGAAGAAAGGAAGGAAAAAGGAACAAATAAACACAGGAAAGAGGGGCCGGCCGAAAGTTCCGGGAACACTCGCCCTCCTCCCTCCCCTCCCGCTCCCCCTCCCCCTCCCCCCCATCCTTACCCCCCCTCCCTCCCTTCCCCCTCAGAGCGGATGGATGAAGGATGGGGGTGGGTGGGGGTGGTGTGATAGGCGGAGTGATGACAGGGGAAAGGGCAAACGTTATCCCAACAGTGAGCCAGGTACCGCAACAATCGTCTCAAGTCGCCCAAGTGAGTGTTTAATAGTCGCGGCTTTACTGGGGGTACGTTTCCCCGCCCCTGATGCCTGCGTCCGTGTCTCTGTGATGAAGAGAAGAGAGAGAGAGAGAGAGAGAGAGAGAAGCCAGAAATGTTTACCCCCGCGTGAACAGACACACAGAGATATACTCACAGACAACACAGATATACACACAAACACACAGACGTATACACACAGACACTCGCGCCCAAAAACACACACACACACCACACCACACACACACACACACACGCGCGCGCGCGCGGATTTGAGGAGAGGAGAGAGAGAGAGAGAGAGGGGAGAGAGAGAGTTGAGATGAAAATGCAAAACGAACAATGTAAACAAATATTTTCCAATGTTTTTGAGCGGCTGCTCTTTTTCAAGGCCCAACAGA
>CM065748.1:8266433-8268933 GCA_033310375.1 Conus canariensis | reverse complement strand
TCCATATTTCATTTTGTGCCGCAAGAAACTGTGACGATTATCATCCCTCCTTTTCTCTTTTTTTCTTCCAGGAGTGTAGGACCAGACCTCACCATGACTGACGTCATCCCCACGGACGTCTACAGCTCCGCTGACGTCACTTGGGGCGCTTTCTCGTCCGCCCAGGAGTCTGAGTCACTGTGGACAAGGACCCAACCCGTGTCCGTCTACTCCCCCCCTCTCCACCCCTCCTCTGCCACCACCACCATCGTCACCAGCATGACGTCAAGAGCCTCGCTGTCGTCCTCTCCGTCCACGTCATTGTCGTCTCCTCTGTCGTCATCGTGTTCTTCCTCGTCATTCACATCGATGTCGTCATCCTCGCCGCCGTATTTCGGCCACGTGGACGCCGCGTCAGCGGAGCAGGATTTCTTCTACAGCACTCTGTGCGGCCATAGCCAGGTCCAGGGCTGCTACGACAACATGACCCTGTCTTGTTCCCCTGGCGATTTGACCTACTTAGATATCAGCCAATCCTGTGGTCGAACGGTCGATGTTGCGGAACGTGAATTTTCGCCGCACGTGCAACCCGTGCAGCCTCTGCCTCCACCACCTCCCAGTTATGAAGAACATATGCAAATGAAGGCAGCTAGCGCGTGCAGTATGTATCACGACTTGTCGCCCTTGTCTTTCGAAGCGTTGATGTTTGATACAGATTCTTCCGGAGTGCAACAACCGCAGCAGCAGCAGCAGCAGCAACAGCAGCAGCAGCAGCAGCAGCAACAACAACAACATCCACAGCACCAGCAACCACATCATCATCATCAGCAGCAGCAGCCGCAGGATGTTACAGTCACTGTTGACTTCGCTGCTTGGCCTGCGTCAAAACATGACGTCGATTCTCATCTGTCTGACGTCATGCAGCTGATTGCGTCAGACACAGCAAGATCGCAAGGTAGGATGAATGTACTGTATTATATTGTGTTGTATTGTGCTGCATTATATCGTGCCTTCGTGAACTGTATTGTAAAGTATTGTATTGCAGTGTGTATCTTCACAGTGACAATGGATTTCTCTATGTAAAATTCGGGCATCTTTCCACGAGAAGAACGCATTCCCGCTCCATGGCGCCACCCATCAACATGCCCATTGATTATGATCGATTTCTAAAGTATCTCGGTTTAGCCGAATACCGGCTCTTGCTCTTATGTCTTAGATTGAAGAAATAGGGGGAGATAAGCATTCATATCTGCAGTGGTAGATAATTCTGTCTAACAGTATGTGCTTGAGAGGGTGAATGGGGAACAATAAATGCTTCTCAAAATGAGCCTTCAGCCAGCTTATAGTCTCCAAGGGGGAGACAATCTCCAATGGGGAGGAAACTTACTAACATATAACTCATGGTCAGATACCAGTATTTCGAAACCTGATTGTTTCTCCTCAGTGACCACGGAAAGTGGTAACTTGACTCCTCTGCCTTTTCGTAAGAACAAGTTTTGTTTTATAATTGAATATTTCTTGCAGTCATTGCAACACCAAGCTGCTCTGTAAGTTGCTGGAATGGTGCTCAGTTACTTATCCTTGGAATTTATTACTCTATTATAATTTAGTCCCTTGCGGATTCATTCCAAGAACTGGCCCTCAGCACTTGTGTCTTAGGAGGTTATCTTTTTATATTTTGTACTTTTCACAAGAAAATGTAGCTTGTCTTGCTCTTTCATGGTTTTCTTTTGCGTCTTAGGTGGCACCTTTGGTTGGTTTTTTGAAAACTCAACAAACATACTACAGTATTGCACACCAGCCTTTTCTGGGATAGCATTCTTCTTAAAACCGAAAAAGGTAGAGGAGTCAAGTTACCACTTTCCGCGGTCACTGAGGAGAAACAATCAGGTTTCGAAATACCGGTATCTGACCAGGAGTTATATGTTAGTAAGTTTCCTCCCCATTGGAGATTGTCTCCCCCTTTGTTTTATAACTGAATATTTCTTGCAGTCATTGCAACTCCAAGCTGCTCTGTAAGTTGCTGGAATGGTGCTCGGTTACTTATCCTTGGAATTTATTACTCTCTCTCTCTCTCTCTCTCTCTCTTCTATATATATATATATATGAGTCCGATCCAGCAGGCGAAAGGCCTGGAAGCAGGCAATAGAGCAGTTCTGTCTTCAGTGTGGGTTACGATGGTCCCCATAGGCTGCTAGGGAAGGATTTTTGTTGTTGTTGTTTGTTTAAATAATATATATATATATATATATATATATATATATTTATCTCCCCCTATTTCTTCAATCTAAGACATAAGAGCAAGCTTCGTTTATAATTGAATGTGTGTGTGTGTATATATATATATATATTATTTTTTTTTTTTTTTTTTTTTTTTCCCCTAACTATTCATTCTCATTTTCTGTATTTACCCACCCCACCCTCTCCATCCATTTTTGTTTCTTTCTTTCGTTTGTTTGTTTTTTCTCTCGAGTCTGCCATTAGTGTAATGATGGAGGAATTGTCAGCCTGCACTTGTTTT
>CM065748.1:8241433-8256433 GCA_033310375.1 Conus canariensis | reverse complement strand
CTTCACGTTGATTTTGTGGACAGGTCAGTCGAGCTCTGAGGTACTACTACGACAGACAAATCCTGCACAAAATCAAGGGGCGCCGATACACCTACCGTTTCAACTTCGACACACTGCGCAGACTCCAAACCAACCAATCAGCGGGCGGCAATCCCGTCACCGCGGAACAGTTCTTGGCCAGCTGCGAAAATGGGCGCCTCCTTTCCTCCAGATCTTAGAGCAGGATTTTGCAGCACTTTTCTTTCTTTCTTTCTTTCTTTTTTTTTTTTTTTTTTTTTGTATCTTATTCGGAGGAATTTGTTGTTTTTTTCCTCTGCTTGTGAGAATGGAGAATGGAGTGAGTCATTTTCAGTGTGAGATGACTCGGCTGACTGATATGGATCAAGGATTTACTTTGTGCTGAGAGCACTAAAAATGGGTTCGGGACGGCTATCTTGGTGGAGTCGTCTACAGCTCTATGTGTTCATTATACTTTTCTCAGTTTGTTTGTTTGTTTGTTTTTCTTTTCTTTTCGTTGTTCTTCTTCTATACCTCCCCCTTTGGCTCCTCTTCTATCACCATTACCATTGGCATCGATGTCGTCATCATGTCCATCATTATATCCTTTTTTTTTCCTGCACTTCTTCTTCTTCTTCTTCTTCTTCTTCTTCTTCTCTTCTTCTTCTTCTTCTTCTCCGTTCTTTTTTCAAAGATTATTTTTCGAAAATGGAAACTTTTATCCGTGTCTTTCTTTTTCTTTTTTATTCTGCTGGTGCCAAGTCTGTCCTTTTGTCTTATGATCTGGTAACATTTACCACACATAATGTTCAGTGTCCAGTCAGCCAACAGGTGGTAATACATATTCTGCTTTGTCTTCTTGGCAGCTGTGGGGGTTTTCCCCTTCTGTTCTTTTTGTTCTTGTTCCTGATGATCTTTGTCTTCTCCTCGCCCCTCTTTTGCACACCTTCCAACTCGCTTTTTAAAAACTTTTTTCTGATTGTTCTTTTTTTAATTCCGTTGATGCCAAATATGGTTTTAGCTCTGAATATCGTTCCGCTTAAAGCAAAGACACTGGAGGACAGCGTTTGGGGTTGGTTACGTATGCACAGCGCTTTCAGCTGTGACAAAACAATCTGGAACCCACATGCTGCAGACACCAGAACAAGTGCTGTTGCGGTACAGATTGTCACCCCGAGAAAGAATGTCACCCCCAGTAAAAAAGATAAAAATGCCACCCCAATACAAAGTGTCACCCTCGTACCAACTTTCACCCCGGTTCCAAAATCCGACCCCGGTGCACAGAATCTCACCCCCAGTATTTAGGAGACAATTTTTTTTTCTTAAACGGCAGGTTCGATTTTTTTGTCCACTGAGGAACAAGTTGTCACCGCATGTGAAAGTATTGGCTTTGGTCGTGCCTGATCGATTTTGTTGTTGTTGTTGTTGTTGTTGTTGTTGTTTCTGTAATATAGGTGTAGAGGGTGAAGTAGGGAGACAACGGCTCTCACCGACGCCTACATCCTACTACCAGTCAATGACGGTGCTAGTTTTGATAGTGGTAGAGGTGGTGGTGGTGGTGGTGGTGTCGATGGTGGTGGTGATGGTGATCTGTTGCTCCTGCCTGTCTCAATCAACGTCAGCTGTTCCATGACTTCCCCACCACCAGCATCAACCCAGAGACACCACCAGCATCAACCCAGAGACACCACCACCATCAACCCAGGGACACCACCAGCATCAACCCAGGGACACACAACAACAAAGCATGACTTCCCCACCACCGGCATCAACCCAGAGACACCACCAGCATCACCCCAGAGACACACAACGACAAAGCGAGGCATGCAGCCAGACGTCCAGTTCAATGCCCTGGCCATGGACGTAGTAATCGTGTCCAACAGGACGGCGTGACCCCTACAGCACGGCGTGACCCCTACAGGAGCATGACAGCCTCGGCCACACTTTTACCACAGAAGAGCCACAGCTTTTGTTTGCGGGCTGGGAGGAGTAAGAAACTGTCACCTCAAAGTACCAGCTCAAAGAGCCACCTCAAAGTGTCACCTCAAAGTGCCACCACAAAGTACCAGCTCAAAGAGCCACCTCAAAGTGTCACCTCAAAGTGTCACCTCAAAGTACCAGCTCAAAGAGCCACCTTAAAGTGTCACCTCAAAGTGCCACCTCAAAGTGTCACCTCAAAGAGCCACCTCAAAGGGTCACCTCAAAGTGTCACCTCAAAGTGTCGTTTCAAAGTGTCACCTCAAAGTACCAGCTCAAAGAGCCACCTCGGAAGTGCCACCTCAAAAGGCCGCCTCAAAGTGCCACCTCAAAGAGCCACCTCGGAAGTGCCACCTCAAAGTGTCACCTCAAAGTACCAGCTTAAAGAGCCACCTCAAAGAGCCACCTCGAAGTGTCACCTCAAAGTGCCACCTCAAAGTGTCACCTCAAAGTGTCACCTCGGAAGTGTCACCTCAAAGTGTCACCTCAAAGTACCAGCTTAAAGAGCCACCTCAAAGAGCCACCTCGAAGTGTCACCTCAAAGGATGACACCTCAAAGGCCACCTCAAAGTGTCACCTCAAAGTACCAGCTCAAAGAGCCACCTCAAAGTGCCACCTCGAAGTGCCACCTCAAAGGCCACCTCAAAGTGCCATCTCAAAGTGTCACCTCAAAGAGCCATTTCAAAGTGCCACCTCAAAGTGTCACCTCAAAGTGCCACCTCAAAGTGCCCGCTCAGTGTGGCAGTTCTCCACCAACTGCAGGGCAGAGCAGAATCAGACGCCTTCTGTGAGGCAGCAAGAACAGCTTCGGAGGGGACGTGGCGGAAGGGGGGGGGGGGGGTTCCACCAGAATTCGCACTGGCAAAGTGATGTTGCAGACAGAAGCGGTACCAATCCTCCTAGCACGCACCACAGACAGTCCTCACTGACTGGAGGCCTTTGGTGCCGAGGATGGTGTTTCTGTGGGTTACAGAGAGAGAGAGAGAGAGAGAGAGAGAGAGAGAGAGAGAGAGAGAGAGAGCAGAAGGAACAGATCAATGGTGTAGTGGTCTTTGAGGAAATGAAAGCCATCATCAAGGCACACCAGAAAAAAAAAGTGGCAGCTCTCCCCCCCCCCCCCCCCCCCCCCCCCCCCCCCCTTTAGCAGAATCCAAATGTTGTCAACCATCTGCTGGCAAGAGGGGCGCTAAGAGACACGTCTGTTTTAAACCTCCCGCGCGCGCGCGCGCGAGAGAGAGAGAGAGAGAGAGAGAGAGAGAGAGAGAGAGAGAGAGAGAGAGTTGTGTTTTGTTTATTTGCTTGTTTTTACTTGACTTTGGTAGTTCCCGACACACTGATTCATCAGTTAGATACGCTCTTCCTTACTCCGCCCTGTACCCTAGATCACGTTCACTCACATCACCGTTAAACCCGGTCAAACACCGTGCATTCACGTGGCGGCAAGTTGTACGTGAAATATCACCTGCAGGTGTACACAAAGCCATGTAGGGTGACATTCTTCACCAGGTTGACATTCTTCATCAGTGTGACAGTCTGTTCCGCCACACGCACCGTCGTAAACATGCCATTCATCGCCACATAACCTACCGTCTGAAGGGTGTCAGTTTCAACACTTCCGGCCACACACCTGCATTGCCTTACTCTGGGAGTTGCTCCTCTTCAGCTGGTCCCCTGGGAGCTGTGAGCGCCTGATCAGATCTCCGCTGAGCGAAACAGCTGTATATTGCTGGTGCCTTAACTTGCTGACATTCCTAAGTGGGGAGCGATCTAGAACTGAAGTGCGACCCGTTGGAGAATGCCAGACTTCTAAGTGGCTTTCTTTGATCTGAACAGAATGTTGTTGCACAGGGAAATAATACAGAATGCTTTGTTTGGCTTATACAATGACATTTAAGTCTTGTCCGGATTTGTATTTTGTAAAGAATATGTTATATGCCTGGAAGTGGTACTCTTTTGGATGTGTGTTTTATATATTTGTAGAAGCAGAGTTCTGCTGAGTCCACAAATGTACAGGACAGTGTGTTATATCGGCAGCAGCATTGTCATCATATTGTCCGCTTCAAATGTCATGATATCATTCATTGACGGTCAACTGTATTGATACGAATACTTTGAACAAGAACGACGAGAGGAGAGTGAAAAGAGACGGGAGGGGGGAGGGGGGGGGGAATGAATGTGCATGCGATTAAGTGATTTAGCGAACGAGCGAGAGAGAGAGAGAGAGAGAGAGAGAGAGAGAGAGAGAGAGAGAGAGACAGAGAGAGAGAGAGAGAGAATGTGTATTGTGTGTGTGTGTGTGTGTGTGTGTGTGTGTGTGTGTGTGTGTGTGTGCGCGCGCGCGCGTATGTGTATATGTGTGTGTATGTCGGAAAATAAACAGTGGGTCTTCATCCCTCCCTCCACCTCCCACCCCTCCTCTCCAGCCGCCTATCCTCGAACCCCCCACCCCCCACCCTTCACCCCCTCTCCCTCCCTCACACACTGAATGTGAAATACTTATATACCGTACTAAAGACTGCGATGTATTTACATTTAAAACTGTATACACCCTCTAACTCGCCGCACGTAGGGCTCTGTTTATGTATTCTCCCCGGTTAAGACACCAACAGGGATTGAGGAAGACACGATGTTTATGTTTGTTCTCCCCCCCCCCCCCCCCGCCCCCCCCCCTCCCGCTTCCCGTCATAAGCCAGAGATTTATTTTGTTGTGTTGCAGAGCACATTGTGTGATGGTCTATCTTCGCCTCTCCATCATCTTTGTTGGCAGGTGTTAGTTTCACCGTGATGCATGCTCATGTGTATTGAGTCAGAGTGGGGGGGGGGGGGGGAGGGGCATGTTGTACGCACATACGCACGTGCACACAAAGCCCGCACAAATAGATGCGCATGCAGACAGACTGTTATAGGCACAGACACTGAAAGTTGCGCTGCACATGTACACACTCGCACACGCACACGCACACGCACATGCGCGCGCGCGCATACACACACATACACGCGCGCGCACGCACACACGCACGCACACACATACATGCGCACGCGCATGCGCACACACACACACGTACACACACACTCGCATACACACACACACACACACACACACACACACACGCACATACACACACGCACAGAGAGAGAGAGAGAGAGAGAGAGAGAGAGAGAGAGAGAGGGAGAGAGAGAGAGAGAGAGAGAGAGAGAGAGAGAGAGAGGTCCTGAAAACAACAAACAGAATAAAACAAGAATACTTACGATATCAATCTTCATGTTTGGTTTAGAGGGTTGTGTATGTTATGTTCTGCACTATGGAGATACTGGAGATACTAACATACAGCAATTCAATAAGGAAGAAAACACTGACCTAAAACACCGCTCTGAATTGTAAACACACTGAGGACACTAACAACACAGTAGTCAGTGTAAAGAATTATTGTGCATTATAACTGCATGAACTAAACAGCTGTTGTTAACATCACAGAAGTAACGTGCCGATCAGACACTCCAAGTCTACAGCCATCACTTCACGATACGTCATGTAACCGATTGAAAAAAAAAGTACCAACACGCATGTGTCTGTATCCCGAGTTGACTGTGAATTCAGTCTGCATGATGAAAGGAAATCGTAGAGTACAGGCTGTCATGATTATCTCTCAGATGAGAAAGGTGCTCCATTAGCATCATGTCATCATTGGCAAACGTCTCAGCCATTCTACGGCCCTTCATGCCTTACTCGCACGGTCTGTGGTTTGATCATTCTGTGCCGCAGTCGATGGGTGGGTTGCGTCAGTGTCTACGTGTCAGCCAAGTAAATGGGGGCTGTTGGTTAATGTGGACGCGTGGACGCCCTGTAACGGACGCTCGCTGCACTCACGCCGCTCACGGCACTGTTGTAATCAATGTGGGGTGGGGGGGGGGGGGGGGGGGCTTGGCTGGAGATAGGTTGGGATATGTTAGGTGCGGGTTAAGGTGGGGATAGGGTAGAGAGTGGGGTCATGATTTCACGGGCTCAGGTAGTTAGGGGTGGGCGGGGGCGGGGGGAGTCATGGAGAAGAATGGTGGGGTATGGGTGGTGAGGGTAGGGGGGGGGGTGATGGAGAAGAATGGTGGGGTATGGGTGGTGAGGGTAGGGGAGGGGTGATGGGAGAACGGGGGGTATGTGTGGTGAGGGTAGGGGAGGGGTGATGGAGAAGAACGGTGGGGTATGGGTGGTGAGGGTAGGGGAGGGGTATGGAGAGAAGGGTGGGGTATGGGTGGTGAGGGTAGGGGAGGGTGATGGAGAAGAATGGTGGGCTATGGGTGGTGAGGGTAGGGGGGAGGGGTGATGGAGAAGAACGGTGGGGTATGGGTGGTGAGGGTAGGGGGGAGGGGTGATGGAGAAGAATGGTGGGGTATGGGTGGTGAGGGTAGGGGGGAGGGGTGATGGAGAAGAACGGTGGGGTATGGTGGTGAGGGTAGGGGGAGGGGTGATGGAGAAGAACGGTGGGGTATGGGTGGTGAGGGTAGGGGGAGGGGTGATGGAGAAGAACGGTGGGCTATGGGTGGTGAGGGTAGGGGGAGGGGTGATGGAGAAGAATGGTGGGGTATGGGTGGTGAGGGTAGGGGGGAGGGGTGATGGAGAAGAACGGTGGGGTATCGGTAGGGGGGAGGGGTGATGGAGAAGAACGTGGGGGGTATGGGTGGTGAGGGTAGGGGGGAGGGGTGATGGAGAAGAACGGTGGGGTATGGGTGGTGAGGGTAGGGGAGGGGTGATGGAGAAGAACGGTGGGGTATGGATGGTGAAGTGTCTCAGCTGGTTGGTGGTGTATGGCGTTTGTCGGATTATGCAGGTAGCTGATAACTCCACCAGAGTGACTCAGCAGCAGGGGCAGCATCTCCTCTGGCGGTTGCCCTGTGAGGACCTTGTATGATGTTATTCTCTGCCAAATACCGTTGCAGGGGCAGCGACAGGGCAAGTCCAGATGTGGGTGTGTAAGGAGGAGGAGGAGCAAGTGGCGCAGGAAGAGGGCCAGTGAGGGAAACTGAAGACGAGACAAGAAAGAAAGAAAAAAGAAACAAACACACTTTAAAAAAATGCACAAAAGGAAGGTGCAGACCTCCACTAAGATCGAACGAATCTAACACCTGCCCTTTGAAGCAGTTCATATGGGAAAACAACATTTTTTTTCTGCCAGGGGAAATACACACACACACACACACACACACACACACACACACACACACACACACACACACACACACACACACACACATATATATATATATTTTTTTTTTCCCCCTTAAAGAATACAACTTGCAAAACACACAGTTACATCGTTTATATTTATAGAAAGTGTTCATATTTCGCGAAAAGACAGTACTTCGTTAACAGTGATCAAATCACACGGCAGTTTTGTTCATGGTCAGTGGAGAGTTTGTAATAATCATATAAGAAATGGGAACATTCTTTTGGCAACTTTGTTCATGGTCAATGGACAGTTTGTAATAATCGTATCAGTAATGGGAACATTCTTTTGGATCCACCATTTGATTCACGGGGAACTCATGTTTGATACGGACAGAATAAACTACTACCCGAGAACTTTAAACTTTGTGAAACGATGCTGGTTACGCTATTTGTCCGGTCTCGGATGTGTACTACCACGTGTGCGCGTCCGACACTCGAACCTGTTCCACCTTTTGGGGAAATTAGGTGACAAACATACAATCAAGCACAGGCGAAAACATCATGTCTGTGGAAGAGGTAACAAGACACAAACATATAAGCAAACTAACCACACACGCGCGCGCACGCACACATACACCTTACACAACAATTAAGGGTAAACCTGTTGTTATGGTGAATACTTACTGGGCACATGTGTTCGACGGTGTTTTCGTCTGCTGTTACAGAGTTGTTTGTATATACACCCAGTGTTACAGGACAGCTGTAAAGTATCGATCGGAAATATTCTTAGGTTCATTCAGAGTTATACAATTGTTTGCATGATCACCCGGTGTTGCAGAATTGTTCACAGGATCACTCAGAATCACAGAATTTGTTTCTACGTTCATTCGGAATGGTATGGTTCTTTGCAGGATTATTCAGTGACAGAATGATGTGTAGGTTTAAAAAGAATTACAACTCTTACAAAAATTTTTAAAGTACTGTATCCGCCAAACATGAACAAACGAATCACAAGACAAAACACGACGCGTTTCGACCTCTTAGGTCTTCTTCAGGCAAGTTAAACAACGCCCATCTTGCGCCGAATTTGATAAGTGATTGCTCGTTTTTCATTTTCCTTGTCCTGAGTGTTGTTTCTCTTGCCCCAGAAGAAGACCTAAGAGGTCGAAATGCGTCGTGTTTTGTCTTGTGATTCGTTTGTTCATGTTTGGCGGATAAGATGCATTAAGATTTTTTTTTTTTATAAAGATTTGTTTAGATTTCCGTCTGCAGTTGCCTCACTTTGCAACTAACAGAGTTACAAGATTGGGCTTCTGATCATTCAGGTACAGAGTTGTTTGTAATATCATTCAGAGTCACAGGTTTTTTGTAGGTTTCTTTAGAATTATAGTGTTGTTTGTAGGATCATTCAGAGTCACAGGTTCTTTGTGGGTTTATTTAGAGTTACAGCGTTGTTTGTAATATAATTCAGAGTCACAGGTTCTTTACAGATTTATTTAGAGTTACAGCGTTGTTTGTAGGATCATTCAGAGTTGCAGCGTTGTTTGTAGGATCATTCAGAGTTACAGCGTTGTTTGTAGGATCATTTAGAGTTACAGCGTTGTTTGTAGGATCATTCAGAGTTACAGTGTTGTTTGTAGGATCATTTAGAGTTACAGCGTTGTTTGTAGGATCATTCAGAGTTACAGCGTTGTTTGTAGGATCATTCAGAGTTACAGCGTTGTTTGTAGGATCATTCAGAGTTACAGCGTTGTTTGTAGGATCATTTCAGAGTTACAGCATTGTTTGTAGGATCATTCAGAGTTACAGAGTTGTTTCTAGAATTATCAATGTTTCGTGTGGCTGTTAGTAATTTCATCCCGAGTGACAGGTTTGTTTCTAGGATTATTCAGTTACAGAATTGTTTGTAGGATTATTCAGAATTACTGAATTGTTTGTTGGATCAGTCAGAATGACACAATTGTTTGTTGGATCAGTCAGAATGACACAATTGTTTTTTGGATCAGTCAGAATGACACAATTGTTTTTTGATCAGTCAGAATGACACAATTGTTTGTAGAATTATTCAGAGTTACAGAATTGTTTATAGGTTCACGGGATTACAGGCATTCGTGTGTGTGTGTGTGTGTGTGTGTGTGTGTGTGTGTGTGTGTGTGTGTGTGTGTGTGTGTGTGTGTGTTCTTTTTTTTTTTTTATAGAATAACCTGAATTACAGGTTTATTTGCAGAGTCTGCCATGTACTCCCAGATCAAAAGATAACCCCGCAACAGCTTGTTACCCATTCGGAGTGATCTGAAAAGAAATCTGAGCTTTGTGTGCCTATCCATACCCCACTTTCGAGATAGCCTCATTATAATTCCCATCCATATCCGTGTCTGCGCTGAGTTCATGTCGAGCTGTTAAGCAGTGCAAGTTTCGTGTCGTCCTGAGTTCATTGTCGAGTGTTCAAGGAATGCAATCATCCGTGTCTTCGCTGAGTTCATGTCGAGCTGTTCAAGGCAGGCAAGTTCATCCCGTGTCGTCGCTGAGTTCATGTCGAGCTGTTCAAGGCAGGCAAGTTCATCCCGTGTCGTCGCTGAGTTCATGTCGAGCTGTTCAAGGCAGGCAAGTTCATCCCGTGTCTTTGCTGAGTTCATGTCGAGCTGTTCAAGGCAGGCAAGTTCATCCCGTGTCGTCGCTGAGTTCATGTCGAGCTGTTCAAGGCAGGCAAGTTCATCCCGTGTCTTCGCTGAGTTCATGTCGAGCTGTTCAAGGCAGGCAAGTTCATGGGGATTGTAAACGGATGGACGTGATGGCGCCCCTGGCGGCGGAGGCAAGCCTCGCTCATGGTAGCCCCGGGACTAAGCAGTGACTGTCGTGCTAGCCCCGGGGACTAAGCAGTGACTGTCGTGCTAGCCCCGGGACTAAGCAGTGACTGTCATGCTAGCCCCGGGACTAAGCAGTGACTGTCGTGCTAGCCCCGGGACTAAGCAGTGACTGTCGTGCTAGCCCGGGACTAAGCAGTGACTGTGGTCAGGAGAACGATCAGTGGTTGGCGTACGTTGGACTGAATGATATATCCAGGTTTAAAAACCTAATACTTTCCGAGACCAAACCGACCAAAGTACCTGATGAAAAAAAAGGCAAAATTAATGGCTGAATTGTATCTATAATGCTACGATACCGCAACATCCATGCACACCTCCTGCAAGCGTTGACTGGAATGTACCGTACCACACGATTAAACACACTAGAAACACATTGGTGCCTACTGTTCAAGCGGGGACGCATTCCCGTTGATTACGGGAATACCTTGAGCGCGCAGGGTTGGCGTCCGCTGTCCAGAACAGGGTTTTCGTCATTTCTTGTAGTTTAGATTGAAAGCAGAGACATGAGACAAGTTACATTACTAGACGGCCACACGAATAAGACAAACACATCATAACACACCGTCAACGCGTTTCGACCTTGGATCTTCTGCTAACAGTACAGACACTTGTTTCTTTTGTTGAGATGGTTTTCATACAGCTCGGTGTACAGTTTTTGTTATGTACATAGCTTAATTATTCTACTGTAATGTGACTCATTAAGTTCGGTGCCTGTTATGTACATACTCTTTTTTTTTTTTTTTTTGGTGATCTATATTCTCCACTGCACACATTCTGCCTTTGAATATTCCTCTTTCGTGATGGCTCTACTTGTGATGTTGTTCTTCTGATGAATGAAATAGTATATCCCGGATTAACTATTGATGTGATGGTGTTCTTTTGAGGAATGGACGAGTATAACCCGGAGTCACTGTTTGATTTTCTTTTTTTTTTTTTGCCGCTATTATTCAGATGTTATTGGAGATTTTAAGAAATTAATAAATTGACAAGATCTATAGGACTGAGTGGAAATGGCTGTCTGTAAGAAAGTGTGGGTGAAGATTGGAGTTTCGAAAACTTGGAGTCAATGTACGTATGCGTAAGGATGTACTCGGAAAACTATATTCACATCCTTAACAACATCCTGCAAACGAGCATTTATATCATTTACTGTCTCTCCACACACACACACGTATACACCCACGCGCGCGCGCGCGCGCGCCACACACACACACACACACATCACACACACAACACACACACACAAACACACGAGGAAAGAATGAGAGAGAGAGTGAGAGAGAGAGGAGAGGGGAAGCAATAGTTGTGTGTGTGTGTGTGTGTGTGTGTGTGTGTGTGTGTGTGTGTGAACCCCAGTGTGTGTGTGTGTGTGTGTGTGTGTGTGTGTGTTTGCGCGCGCGCGCGCGGTGTGTGTATGTGTGTGTGTGTGTGTGATAGAGAGAGGAGAGGAGAGAGAGAGAGAGAGAGAGAGAGGAGAGAGAGAGGGAGGGAGGGAGATAGGGAAAGAGAGAGTTTACAGCATCCTTAATGGCTAACAGGACCTCCCACTTTGAATCCAGCAGCTATAGATACCCTTCTCCCTTTCTCTGTTACCTCTTCTCTCTCTCTCTCTCTCTCTCTCTCTCTCTCTCTCTCTCTCTCTCTACCACACATACAGACAGACGCGCGAGTGTGCGCGCACGCACGAACACCCTTGCTCACACAGTCTATCTGTCAGTCTGTCTGACTGTCTTTGTCTGTCTTTGTCTGTCTTTCCGTCTGTTTCTGTTTTTAGTCTCTGTCTGTCTGTCTATGTCTCTCTTTCACGAACACACACACACACACACACACACACACACACACACACACACACACACACACACACAACACACAGCCCCCCTCCCCCCCACACACACTCACTCACGTAGACACACAGACACACACGCACAGACACACACACAGACACGCACACAGACATACAAACACGCACAGACACACATAGACACACACACAGACACACACATAGACACACACACACACGACACACACACACACACACACACACACACACACACACACACAACACTACTGCTTCCCTCTCTCTCTCTCTCACTCTCTCTCATTCTTCTCTCTCTTCTCTCTCTCTCTCTCTCTCTCTCTCTCTCTCTCTCTCTCTCTCAGAACATACCGTTGAAGTTTTATATATTCCCCAGCTATTTTAGACTGGCACTTCTTCTGGCATGTATTCACGAGCAAACTGTTAAAAATGTGTGAATTTATTTATTCTAAGTATTCGAGTTGCAATCATTCATTCCGTCATAAAGTAGTATTCCGAATAAGCATTAGTTAGGCTTGCCTTGCAGTCGCTTGGGTGCTAAGATGACTAATTATCTGGCAGTCCCCTTCACCAGGGCTATGGCCTAAAACGCGAAAAAGTTATCTTGAATCTTGACTCTCTCTCTCTCTCTCTCTCTCTCTCTCTCTCTCTCTCTCTCTCTCTCTCTCTCTCTTGTCAAATCACACTGACCAGCAATTCCACTCAGGACGCTGTGAGAGAGAAGAGTCTCTCCTCCTCTGCAGGGAAGACGTTCCTCTGTCAGCTTGACTGTCCATTGGTCCACATAGGCGCACTAAGTGACGTCACTGCCAGACTGACTGTCCATTTGGTCCACAAAGCGCACTAAGTGACGTCACTGTCAGCTTGGACTGTCCATTGGTCCACAAAGCGCACTAAGTGACGTCACTCTGTCAGCTTGACTGTCCATTGGTCCACAAAGCGCACTAAGTGACGTCACTGTCAGCTTGACTGTCCATTGGTCCACAAGGCGCACTGAGTTGACGTCACTGTCAGCTTGACTGTCCATTGGTCCACAAGGCGCACTGAGTGACGTCACTGTCAGCTTGACTGTCCATTGGTCCACAAGGCGCACTGAGTGACGTCACTGTCAGCTTGACTGTCCATTGGTCCACAAAGCGCACTAAGTGACCTCACTGTCAGCTTGACTGTCCATTGATTCACAAGGCGCACTAAGTGACGTCATCTGTCAGCTTGGACTGTCCATTGGTCCACAAGGCGCACTAAGTGGACGTCACTCTGTCAGCTTGACTGTCCATTGGTCCACAAGGCGCACTGAGTGACGTCACTGTCAGCTTGACTGTCCATTGGTCCACAAGGCGCACCGAGTGATGGCCCTCTTTCTAAGACAGCGATAGAAACAGCGCACCCGTTATCAGCATCCCTTCGGCTGCTCAGCGCACCCGTTATCAGCATCCCTTCGGCTGCTCAGCGCACCCGTTATCAGCATCCCTTCGGCTGCTCAGCGCACCCGTTATCAGCATCCCTTCGGCTGCTCAGCGCACCCGTTATCAGCATCCCTTCGGCTGCTCCGGAAAATCCTGGTCTTCCATAATGAGAGGGTTTATGAATACGTCTATGTCCGGTTAACAGAAGGGGGTTGAGAGAGAGAGAGAGAGAGAGAGAGAGAGAGAGAGAGAGAGGAGAGAGAGAGAGAGAGAGAGAGAGAGAGAGAGAGAGAGATGGATGATGATGATGATGATGATGATGATGATGATGCAGATGATTATGATGATGATGATGATGATGATGATGATGATGATGATGATGATGATGAGAGAGAGAGAGAGAGAGAGAGAGAGAGAGAGAGAGAGAGAGAGAGAGGAGAGAGAGTGAATATAATGATGATGATAATGATGATGATGATGATGATGATGATTATGATGATGATGATGATGAATTCGTCGGTGAATTTGTTTCCATCGATAAGAAATCAGCAAGTACATGCTTAATTTCTTTCTTGCTTTCTTCTTCTTCTTCTTCTTCTTCTTCTTCTCTTCTTCTTCTTCTTCTCTTCTTCTTCTTCTTCTTCTTCTTCTTCTTCTTCTTCTTCTTCTTCTTTTGACCGGCTCTTGACCTGAAAAGGGGTTTGACAATCCCTTAGTATGTCCAAAGCGGGGGGGGGGGGGGGGGGGGGGTAGGGAGGGAGAGATAGATAGAGAGAGAGAGAGAGGGAGAGACAGACAGAAGAGAGAGAGAGAGAGAGAGAGAGAGAGAGAGAGAGAGAGAGAGAGAGAGAGAGAAAGTGTTCTTCTTCAATTTAACGTCTATCCACGTTAAGTGATATTAGACAATGTTAGAGGGAAAAAGGGGGGGGGGGGGGGGGGGGCGAAGGGTAGAGGTATTAGGTAATATCTTCAAAGGCTTTGAAGAAAAACAGCAACAGCAACAATAAAATAAACAACGATGAGCTAACAAAGAACTACTGATCAAAACACTCAACATCGGTTCCAGTTTACAGAACAGAAAAAATAGGACTTTGATGTAATGAAACTGCAATTTTACACATCAGTGATAAATCTGATACAACTTGATCCAGAGAACATTTAGGTAGGGATGGTAGGTAAGGTTTTAAGTGCTCACATTGAAAAAGGATGTGATTATTTGTCATTTTTCCGCCACAAAGGCATGTTATTTCTTACAAAACTTTGTCCTAAAAGCATTCAATTTGATCTTGTAAATCAAAGAAATTATTATCCGTGAATAAGGTAAGCTACATTGATGAAATGAATTAAGTGTGTCAATGTTTATTATCTGGCGTGAGTGAGTATCTAGAAAACATCCAGAATTTTTTAAGTTTTTTTCTAAAATGTTTCCAGCACGCATTTTCTAATAGACTGTATCCCTCATGGACAGACAATGGAATTCTGATACATTCTGACCCGCTTGTATTTCTTGCTCCCCGCTTTGCTGCTCTGTCGACCCTCTCATTAAACTGAATACCACAGTGAGAAGGAACCCAACAGAAAGAGATACTCGTACCCCTAATAACCACAAAATGTATTAATTGATGAATGTCTGTAATTAAATCTTTTCTTATTGTTGTCGATTTGCTGAGAGCAAATAAAACCGATTTTGAATCGACACAAAAGAGGGCCTGAAGTGTTGAGTAAGAAAGATCAAGAAGATAATACAGGGCCATTAAAATGGCAGTTAGCTCGGCT
>CM065748.1:8226433-8231433 GCA_033310375.1 Conus canariensis | reverse complement strand
CTTTCTCTCCCCCCCCCTGCCTTTCTATTTTGCTTTCTCTTACTCCTCCTTTCTCTCTTCCCCTGCCCCCTCTCTCTCTTTCTCCCTCCCCCTCTCTCTCTTACCTCTCTCTTCCTCTGCCCCCTCTCTCTCTTTCTCCCTCCCCCTCTCTCTCTTACCCCCTCTCTTCCTCTGCCCCGTCTCTCTCTTTCTGCCCCCCTCTCTCCCCCCTCTCTCTCTTACCCCCTCTCTTCCTCTGCCCCCTCTCTCTCTTTCTGCCCCCCTCTCTCTCTTACCCCCTCTCTCTTTTTCCCTGCCCCCCCCCCCCTCCCTCTCTCTCTCAGATTGTACTGCCAGAGATCGCGGAAAGAAATTCCTTTCGTGCGGTCTTTTGATCTACTTATCGATCGGATTCGTTTCCGATCACTTGCACGACACCGTCAATGACATCGATACAATGCTGCGAACTGTCCAAACTTCACGAAGTGATAGGTGAAGCCTTTTTCTTTCTTCCCTTCCTTTCTTTCTCTTTTTCTTCACCATTCATGATCACCAGCTCCGGTTTAGTTCGAGCGGAAATCGTCTAGACTTTTTCTATTATATAATGTAGATAGAGAACAGAAACGGAAGACGGAAGAAAAGGACAGAAACTGTTCAGGCGGTGGAACAAAGGAAAAAAGTGGAGAGATGAGTGCGAGAGAAATTAGGGGGGGGGGGGGGGGGGATTAGGGGGTAAAGGGGTGAGGAGGCAGTTAAAAGAACAGAGAGAGAGAGAGAGAGAGAGAGAGAGAGAGAGAGAGAGAAGACACGTAGACTCCCAATATCGCACTGACTTCCTGTACGTCTTTTGTGTTCAGCACGGGTAGATTCGGACCGGAAACAGTCTAGACTTATATAGCCAGCGCATATTGTGGAACGGGGAGAGGCCTGAAAAGAAACTCCCGCTCACATTTGTAAGTGAATAAATAAGCCGTGCACGCCCAACTGATTACGCATGCACGCAGCGTATAAACCCACTGATGCGTGCGCACTCACTTTATTCTCTCTCTCTCTCTCTCTCTCTCTCTCTCTCTCTCTCTCTCTCTTCTCTGTATATATGTATGTATATATATATGTATGTATGTACGTATGTATGTAAGAATGTGTGTATGTACGTATGTATGTAAGTATTATGCATGTGTGTACGTACGTATGCATGTATGTATGTGTGTATGTATGGATGGAGAGGTCGATGGATAAATGGATGGGTGGATGGTTGGAAGGATGGGTGGACAGATGTATCTGGGTGACTCTGTATATACAGATACATGGGTATTTGTCTGTGGGTTTATGCGTGAGTGCGCGAGCGCGTGTTTGTGTGTGAATGTGCATTTCTGTAAGTACACACGTGTGTATGTGTGTGTGTGTGTGTGTGTGTGTGTGTGTGTGTGTGTGTGTGTGTGTGTGTGTGTGTGTGGAGAGAGAGAGAAGAGAGAGAGAGAGAGAGGAGAGAGAGAGAGAGAGAGAGAGAGAGAGAGAGCGTGTGTATGTGCCGTCTTGCGCGCGCGTCTTTTATTTCTATTATTATGTACTTACCCTCGTCTGGCTTTGTTGTGTACTTTCATTGTTTGGTTTGTTTTCATTGTTGGGTTTGTTTTCATTGTTTGGTTTGTTTTCATTGTTGGGTTTGTTTTCATGGCTTGGTTTGTTATTAATCGAATTAGGAAAAAAATCTTTACTCTCCAGTGCACTAAACCTTCTCCTGTCCCTAATTTCTCCTCCTGATGTTCCTTCTCCTGTCCCTAATTTCTCCTCTTCATGTTCCTTCTCCTGTCCCTAATTTCTCCTCTTCATGTTCCTTCTCCTGTCCCTAATTTCTCCTCTTCATGTTCCTTCTCCTGTCCCTAATTTCTCCTCTTCATGTTCCTTCTCCTGTCCCTAATTTCTCCTCCTGATGTTCCTTCTCCTGTCCCTAATTTCTCCTCCTGATGTTCCTTCTCCTGTCCCTAATTTCTCCTCCTGATGTTCCTTCTCCTGTCCCTAATTTCTCCTCTTCATGTTCCTTCTCCTGTCCCTAATTTCTCCTCCTGATGTTCCTTCTCCTGTCCCTAATTTCTCCTCTTCATGTTCCTTCTCCTGTCCCTAATTTCTCCTCTTCATGTTCCTTCTCCTGTCCCTAATTTCTCCTCCTGATGTTCCTTCTCCTGTCCCTAATTTCTCCTCCTGATGTTCCTTCTCCTGTCCCTAATTTCTCCTCCTGATGTTCCTTCTCCTGTCCCTAATTTCTCCTCTTCATGTTCCTTCGCACTGTACGTACATCCACACAAACGATAGACATACATACTCTATGCAGCCATACATACTCTATGTAGACATACATATGTAGACATACACACTCTATGTAGACAGACATACTCTATGTAGACAGACATACTCTATGTAGACATGCATGCTCTATGTAGACATACATACTCTATGCAGACAGACATACTCTATGTAGACATGCATGCTCTATGTAGACATACACACTCTATGTAGACAGACATACTCTATGTAGACAGACATACTCTATGTAGACGTGCATGCTCTATGTAGGCATACATACTCTATGTGGACGTACATACTATGTGTAGACATGCATACTCTATGTAGACATACATACTCTTTGTAGACATACATACACTATGTAGACATACATACTCTATGTAGACATACATACTCTATATAGACATACATACTCTTTGTAGATATACATACTCTATGTAGACTAACATACTCTATGTAGACATATATACTCTTTGCAGACATACATACTCTATGTAGACATAATTATATACTCTTTGTAGACATACATACTCTATGTAGACATAATTAAATACTCTTTGTAGACATACATACTCTATGTAGACATATGTACTCATCCGACATGATAGTTGGGCAGAGAACAGTGGGGAATTAGAGCACAGGGAATAGAGGGGAATTGGGGCACAGGAAACTGTGGGGAATGAGGCACAGGGAACAGTGGGGAATGAGGCACAGGGAATAGAGGGGAACTGGGGCACAGGGAACTGTGGGGAATGAGACACGGGGAATAGAAGGGAATTGGGGCACAGGGAACTGTGGGGAATGAGGCACAGGGAACAGTGGGGAATTGCGGCACAGGGAACTGTGGGGAATGAGACACAGGGAACAGTGGGGAATTGCGGCACAGGGAACTGTGGGGAATGAGGCACAAGGGACTGTGGGGAATGAGGCACAGGAAACTGTGGGGAATGAGGCACAGGGAACAGTGATGAATTAGGGCACAGGGAACTGTGGGGAATGAAGCACAGGGACCAGTGGGGAATTGGAGCACAGGGAACTGTGGGGAATGAGGCACAGGGAACAGTGTGGAATTGGGGCACAGGGAACTGTGGGGAATGAAGCGGAGGGAACTATGGGGATTGGCGTACAGGGAACTGTGGGGAATGAGGCACAGGGAACAGTGGGGAATTGGGGCACAGGAAACTGTGGGAATGAGGCACAGGGAACAGTGATGAATTAGGGCACAGGGAATTGTGGGGAATGAGGCACAGGGAACAGTGTGGAATTGGAGCACAGGGAACTGTGGGGAATGAGGCACAGGGAACAGTGTGGAATTGGGGCACAGGGAACTGTGGGGAATGATGCAGAGGGAACTGTGGGGATTGGGGTACAGGGAACAGTGGGGAATGAGGCACAGGGAACAGTGGGGAATTGGGGCACAGAAACTGTGGGGAATGAGGCACAGGGAACAGTGGGGAATTGGGGCACAGGGAACTGTGGGGAATGAGGCACAGGGAACAGTGTGGAATTGGGGCACAGGGAACTGTGAGGAATGAGGCACAGGGAACAGTGGGGAATTGGGGCACAGGGAACTGTGAGGAATGAAGCGCAAGGAACAGTGGGGAATGAGGCACAGGGAACAGTGGGGAATGGGGCACAGGGAACAGTGGGGAATGAGGCACAGGGAACTGTGTGGAAGGAGGCACAGTGAACAGTGATGAATTAGGGCACAGGGAACTGTGGGGAATGAGGCAGATGGAACAGTGTGCAATTGGGGCACAGGGAACTGTGGGGAATTAGGCACAGGGAATTGTGGGGAATAAGGCACAGGGAATAGTGGGGAAATAGGGCACAGGGAACTGTGGGGAATGAGGCACAGGGAACTGTGGGGAATGAGGCACAGGGAACTGTGGGGAATGAGGCACAGGGAACAGTGGGGAATTGGGGCACAGGGAACTGTGGGGAATGAGGCACAGGGAACAGTGGGGAATTGGGGCACAGGGAACTGTGGGGAATGAGGCACAGGGACCAGTGGGGAATTGGGGCACAGGGAACTGTGGGGAATGAGGCACAGGGAACAGTGGGGAATGAGGCACAGGGAACTGTGGGGAATTGGGGCACAGGGACCAGTGATGAATTAGGGCACAGGGAACTGTGGGGGATGAGGCACAGGGAACTGTGGGGAATGAGGCACAGGGAATAGAGGGGAATTGGGGCACATGGAACTGTGGGGAATGAGGCACAGGGAATAGAAGGGAATTGGGGCACAGGGAATTGTGGGGAATGAGGCACAGGGAATAGTGGGGAATTGGGGCACAGGGAACTGTGGGGAATGAGGCACTGGGAACAGTGGGGAATGAGGCACAGGGAACTGTGGGGAATGAAGCACAGGGAACTGTGGGGAATGAGGCACAGGGAACAGTGATGAATTCGGGCACAGGGAACTGTGGGAATGAGGCACAGGGAACAGTGATGAATTAGGGCACAGGGAACAGTGGGGAATGAGGCACAGGGAACTGTGGGGAATGAGGCACAGGGAACTGTGGGGAATGAGTCACAGGGAACAGGGAACAGAAGGGAATTAAGGCACAGAGCACAGGGAACAGAGGGGAATTAAGGCACAGAGCACAGGGAACAGAGGGGAATTAGGGCACAGAGCACAGGGAACAGAGGGGAATTAGGGCACAGAGCACAGGGAACAGAGGGGAATTAGGGCACAGAGCACAGGGAACAGAGGG
>CM065748.1:8218933-8221433 GCA_033310375.1 Conus canariensis | reverse complement strand
GACATTGCCCTCAATCCTTTGTCCCATAGACATTGCCCTCGACCCTCGACCCATAGACATTGCCCTCAACTCCTTGACCCCATAGACAATGCCCTCGACCCTTTGCCCCAAAGACATTGCCCTTGACCCCTTGACCCATAGACATTGCCCTGAATCCCTTGACCTACAGACATTGCCCTCAGCCCCTTGACCCATAGACATTGCCCTCGACCCTTCGCCCTGTAGACAATGCCCTCGACCCCTCGATCCATAGACATTGCCCTCGACCCTTTGCCACATAGACATTGCCCTCAACCCTTGACCCATAGACATTTACCTCGACCCTTGACCCTATAGACATTGCCCTCGACCCTTTGCCCTGTAGACATTGCCCTCGACCGCTCGATCCATAGACATTGCCCTCAACCCTTTGACCCACAGACATTGCCCTCGACCCTTCGAACCATAGACATTGCCCTTGACCCTTGACCCTGTAGACATTGCCCTCAACCCTTCGACCCATAGACATTGCCCTTGACCTTTTGCCCCATAGACATTGCCCTCGACCCCTTGACCCCATAGGCATTGCCCTCGACCCGTTGCCCCATTGACACTGCCTTCGACCCCTTGACCCCATAGACATTGCCCTCATCCCTTTGCCCCATAGACATTGCCCTCAACCCTTCGACCCATAGACATTGCCCTTGACCTTTTGCCCCATAGACATTGCCCTCGACCCCTTAACCCCATAGACATTGCCCTCGACCCTTTGCCCCATTGACACTGCCTTCGACCCCTTGACCCCATAGACATTGCCCTCATCCCTTTGCCCCATAGACATTGCCCTCAACCCCTCGACCCATAGACATTGCCCTCGACCCCTCGACCCATAGACATTGCCCTCGACCCTTTGACCCAGAGACATTGCCCTCAATCCTTTGCCCCACAGACATTGCCCTCGACCCTTAGACCCATAGACATTACCCTTGACCCCTCGACCCATAGGCATTGCCCTCGACCCATAGACATTGCCCTCGACCCTTTGACCCAGAGACATTGCCCTCAACCCTTTGCCCCACAGACATTGCTCTCGATCCTTAGACCCATAGACATTGCCCTTGACCCCTCGACCCCATAGACAATGTCCTTTACCCCATAGACATTGCCCTTGACCCCTTGACCCATAGACAATGCCCTCGACTCCTTGACCCATAGACAATGCCCCCAACCTCTCTACCTGTAGACTTTGTCTTTGATTCCTCGATATCCACCATTACCATGCCCTCGACTCCTTGACCTATATCAGTTGCCCTCTGACCCCTCGATCTGTACACAGTGTCCTTGATCTTTGACCTGTAAACAATGTCATCGACCTGTACTGCAAAAAAGCTGGAGTTACATGGAAATACAAACAGATGATGCAAACACCAGCCGCCATGGATAAATGGTTAGCGTCATGGACTCCCAGCTGGGAGGTCGTGGGTTCGATTCCCATCAGAGTCACTTGGGATTTTTCTGCTCCGACCGGCTTCCACGCAGAGTTGAGTTTGCTAAAGGCTCAACTGGGAAGACTGGGACCCCACAGTCGAGTTTCCTCCACTAAATGGACGCATGTCTGAGAGTGTTGCTCAAACTTCCTGACCAACACTGCAGGTGTCTGTATCTTCCGGATCTGGTTGACGCTGGGATATATTATGAAAGTAAGCGTAGAATACAGCCCTGTCATGCAGTCTCAGACCGCAATGGAAATCCGTAGCATCATTTTCAGTGTCCTCATTCTCATCGATTAGCATATAAATAAAAGTCTCAAATTCTGTGGCCCTTCATGCCCTGCTCTCATGGTGACCTCAGTTTTGATGTCCTCTCCATGTCTGTGGCCTTGGTTTGATTCCGTTGGGGTCACCGGTATCGGCAAGTCCATGGAGGCTGTCGTTGGACGGACGTGGTGGCGCCCTCCGGAGGAAGAGCTCACTCACGCAGGTCCAGTGACTAAGCAATGATTGTCGTCAGTAGGGGGCTTAGTAGGTGGCGTCCTGCATATGTTGGATCAGAACAGGCACCACAGAACACCACCGAAGTGACTCGGCAGCAGTGCAGTGTCTCCTCCGGTGGGTTGCCTCTTGACGGCTTGACATTGATTGCTCCCTTTCCATTTTTCAAGCAGAGCATGATAGACCAAGTAAAACGCATTCACAGCAAGGCAATTATCTGCATACTTGTTATGAACATGTGAGAAAATCATAATTAACAACATTAAATTTGTCGGTAAAAATGGGTTCAGCAAGTGCTCCCTGTTTGTCTTTCGACGACAGTTGATTTGCAAGGTTTATGAAGGTACGACACAAATTCTTCTAGAATTTTGTACCTGGTAGAAACTACAATTTTCACGCACATAATATAGGAAATATTTTCAGCCAAGATCTGTCTGTCCGCTCTCTCTCTTCTCTCTCTCTCTCTCTCTCTCTCTTCTCTCTCTCTCTCTGCACACACACACACACACACACACACACACACACACACA
>CM065748.1:8198933-8206433 GCA_033310375.1 Conus canariensis | reverse complement strand
ACAATGTTGTTGCTATCTTGTTTCGTGCATTTCGTTCGCTGTACACATACACTTCATAAATCTGTGCATGAGCATGGTACTTTATTACACTTGGTATGTTCAGAACTTGTTTTGTCGATTTCCCTCACTTTGCACATACTATATCACATCATTGTATGTGAATCGTACTTCATTGCACTAGGTTGCTGATATTGTGTGTTACTTCACTGCACTAGGTTGCTGATATTGTGTGTTACGTCACTGCACTAGGTTGCTGATATTGTGTGTTACGTCACTGCATTAGGTTGCTGATATTGTGTGTTACTTCACTGCACTAGGTTGCTGATATTGTGTGTTACTTCATTGCACTAGGTTGCTGATATTGTGCGTTACTTCACTGCACTAGGTTGCTGATATTGTGCGTTACTTAACTGCACTAGGTTGCTGATATTGTGTGTTACTTCATTGCACTAGGTTGCTGATATTGTGCGTTACTTCACTGCACTAGGTTGCTGATATTGTGTGTTACTTCATTGCACTAGGTTGCTGATATTGTGTGTTTGTGTGTTTACTCATTTTGCTCATGTTATTTCATAGCTCTGTGTGTGAATGGCATAATTATGACACCACGTGGTTAATAAATCATAATGTTTAGAGCGTTTCCGTCGATGTACAGACGGCATATCATTGCCTTGTGTGTGCATGGCACTTACCTCACTGTGTTGTCAATATCTTTGTTTTCCGTAGTTCTCTCCCTTTAGAGATCATTTATCTGTCTGTGTACATGTTACAGTATGTCTTGTGTAGTTCTCTCCCTTTAGAGATCATTGACCTCTCTGTGAGCATGGTACAGTATGTCTTGTGTAGTTCTCTCCCTTTAGAGATCATTGACCTCTCTGTGTGCATGGTACAGTATGCCTTGTGTAGTTCTCTCCCTTTAGAGATCATTGACCTCTCTGTGTGCATGGTACACTATTGCACTGTCTTGTTGAGGTCTTGTGTAGTTCTCTCCCTTTAGAGAACACTTAACTCTATATGTGCATGGTACAGTATTGTTGCACTGTCTTGTTGATGGCTTGTGTAGTTCTCTCCCTTTAGAGAACATTTAACTCTATATGAGCATGGTACAGTATTGCACTGTCTTGTTGATGGCTTGTGTAGTTCTCTCCCTTTAGAGATCATTTAACTCTATATGTGCATGGTATAGTATTGTTGCACTGTCTTGTTGATGGCTTGTGTAGTTCTCTCCCTTTAGAGAACATTTAACTCTATATGTGCGTGGTACAGTATTGTTGCACTGTCTTGTTGAGGTCTTGTGTAGTTCTCTCCCTTTCCGGATGATCGATTCTCGCTCGGTGTAATCGGTATCTACCTCTCCTGAGGATGTGGTGTGTTCACCCGTGTCTCTTGGTCTGTCTGTCTGTCTGTCTGTCTGTCTGTCTGTCTGTATGTCTGTCTGTCTGTCTGTCTGTCTGTCTGTCTGCAGGATTGTGTGGGAGAAGAAGAAGAAGAAGAAGAAGAAGAAGAAGAAGAAGAAGAAGAGAGAAGAGGAGGAGGAGGAGGAGGAGGAGAAGAAGAAGAAGAAGAAGAAGAAGAAGAAGAAGAAGAAGAAGAGAGGAGGAGGAGGAGGAGGAGGAGGAGGAAGAAGAAGAAGAAAAAGAAGAAGAAGAGGAGGAAGAGGAGCAGGAGGAGAGGAGGAGGAGGAGGAAGAAGAAAAAGAAGAAGAAGAAGAGGAGGAGGAGGAGGAGGAGGAGACAGAGAAGAAGAAGAAGAAGAAGAAGAAGAAGAAGAAGAAGAAGAAGAAGAAGAAGAAGAAGACTGCTGAACCGGAAACATGGTAGAACTATGGAACGTGACCGGAAGATGAACCTATTCTATTTAAATCCGGATCCGAACCGTGAATCCGGATCAAAGAACAGAACTAGGATCCTCTGCCTGTGGAGCAGGTCTGCGCTCTGGCGAGTGCTGTTCTGGTTCAGTTCACTTCTCTCCCTTTAGGCATGGTATACAGTTTTATGTATTTCTCTCCCTTTAGGCATGGTATACAGTTTTATGTATTTCTCTCCCTTTAGGCATGGTATATATTGTTTCATTTATTTCTTTCCCTTTAAACGCGGCATGTTTTGTTTTATTTATTTATTCCGCTTTATGTATGCGGAGCGTGTTTTGCTCCGTGTGGGTAATATTTTGGTTTATTTGTTTCTCTCGCTGTATGCTTGGCATATTTGTTACTTCTCTATTTGAGTAATGTTTTGGTTTATTCATGTCTGGCTGTTTGCGTGGTATATTTGTTACTTCTCTATATGTAAGTAATATTTTTGGTTTATTTATTTCTCTCCTCAGCAGCATGGTTTATTTATCTGTTGTTGTTCTGTGTCGATCACATCTTATATCACTCATTTCTCGGGCTTCATGCATTGTATATATTTGTTATGGCTTTGTGCAGTTACAGAAAAAGCTTATTGATATCTCTCACTTAGGCATGGTATTTCTGCTGTTGTCTTATGGGTACTACTTGGTTTATCATTTGTTTCGTTCATGCATGGCAAATTTGTTTTGCTCTGAATGTAATACTTTGTACATCTATTGTCTCTACTTTATGCTTGATGCATACGTTATTGCTGCTTGGTGTGGTAACATTTGTTACTTATTCTCTCTCGCTTTAAATGATGTGTACTATGCATTGCGGTGTGCAACTCTTGTTTATTTTTCCATACCCTGTTTATCATGGTGTTTTGTCATTGATCTTGTGTTGATGATTTTGGTTTGTTTAGACACAATACACAGTAATAATACCACGTCTACAACAACAATCGTAACGACACAGAACATCATACACACGACGACACACACACGGACACACACTACACACCACACACACCAACGCACAACACAGCACATACAACAATCGCATGACACATGCTACACGTTTAACATACAACAACGATACAGCTACATGACGTCGTATATCATACAAGATTCAACACTACACATCTGCATGCTCGGTGTGTTAGCAATATCATATTATTCAATCGTTGGACACATGGTTCATCTTTTACTAGACATACACGTTGTTGACACACCACGGTGTTGAATTCATTACAATGTACTACCTGCGGGTTTACACATTGTGTCTGTCATTGCTGGTGTGTGTTGTATTGTCATTTACAATGTTTCAACTCTGCGTGTTGTTTGACACATTGTGTCTATCATTGCGGGTGTGTTTGATATTTCATTAATGTTCATACTCTGCTTGTTTGACACATTGCATCATTGTGGGTTGAATTTCATTAATGTATTCATATTGCGTGACTCCACGGGGCCACCCTGTTTGACTTTGCATGCGGGTGGTTGATATTCATTTACAATGTATTCATATCTGCGTGTTTTTGACACATTGTGTCTTCATTGCTGGGTGTGTTGATTTATTTCATGTATTCATACTCTGCGTGTTGTTTGACAATGTGTCTCATTGCTGGGTGTGTTTGATATTTCATTTACAATGTATTCATACTCTGCGTGTTGTTTGACACATTGTGTCTGTCATTGCTGGGTGTTTGATATTTCATTTACAATGTATTCATACTCTGCGTGTTGTTTGACACATTGTGTCTTCATTGCTGGGTGTGTTTGATATTTCATTTACAATGTATTCATACTCTGCGGTTGTTTGACACATTGTGTCTTCATTGCTGGTGTGTTTGATATTTCATTTACAATGTATTCATACTCTGCGTGTTGTTGAATTTGGTCACGGTTGTGTCTCATCATTGCGTGTGTTTGACACATGTGTCTTCATTGCTGGGTGTGTTTGATATTTCATTTACAATGTATTCATACTCTGCGTGTTGTTGACACATTGTGTCTGTCATTGCTGGGTGTGTTTGATATTTCATTTACAATGTATTCATACTCTGCGTGTTGTTTGACACATTGTGTCTGTCATTGCTGGGTGTGTTTGATATTTCATTTACAATGTATTCATACTCTGCGTGTTGTTTGACACATTGTGTCTGTCATTGCTGGGTGTGTTTGATATTTCATTTACAATGTATTCATACTCTGCGTGTTGTTGACACATTGTGTCTTCATTGCTGGGTGTGTTTGATATTTCATTTACAATGTATTCATACTCTGCGTGTTGTTTGACACATTGTGTCTGTCATTGCTGGGTGTGTTTGATATTTCATTTACAATGTATTCATACTCTGCGTGTTGTTTGACACATTGTGTCTGTCATTGCTGGGTGTGTTTGATATTTCATTTACAATGTATTCATACTCTGCGTGTTGTTTGACACATTGTGTCTGTCATTGCTGGGTGTGTTTGATATTTCATTTACAATGTATTCATACTCTGCGTGTTGTTTGACACATTGTGTCTGTCATTGCTGGGTGTGTTTGATATTTCATTTACAATGTATTCATACTCTGCGTGTTGTTTGACACATTGTGTCTGTCATTGCTGGGTGTGTTTGATATTTCATTTACAATGTATTCATACTCTGCGTGTTGTTTGACACATTGTGTCTGTCATTGCTGGGTGTGTTTGATATTTCATTTACAATGTATTCATACTCTGCGTGTTGTTTGACACATTGTGTCTGTCATTGCTGGGTGTGTTTGATATTTCATTTACAATGTATTCATACTCTGCGTGTTGTTTGACACATTGTGTCTGTCATTGCTGGGTGTGTTTGATATTTCATTTACAATGTATTCATACTCTGCGTGTTGTTTGCACATTGTGTCTGTCATTGCTGGGTGTGTTTGATATTTCATTTACAATGTATTCATACTCTGCGTGTTGTTTGACACATTGTGTCTATCATTGCTGGGTGTGTTTGATATTTCATTTACAATGTATTCATACTCTGCGTGTTGTTTGACACATTGTGTCTGTCATTGCTGGGTGTGTTTGATATTTCATTTACAATGTATTCATACTCTGCGTGTTGTTTGACACATTGTGTCTATCATTGCTGGGTGTGTTTGATATTTCATTTATAATGTATTCATACTCTGCGTGTTGTTTGACACATTGTGTCTATCATTGCTGGGTGTGTTTGATATTTCATTTACAATGTATTCATACTCTGCGTGTTGTTTGACACATTGTGTCTGTCATTGCTGGGTGTGTTTGATATTTCATTTACAATGTATTCATACTCTGCGTGTTGTTTGACACATTGTGTCTGTCATTGCTGGCTGTGTTTGATATTTCATTTACAATGTATTCATACTCTGCGTGTTGTTTGACACATTGTGTCTGTCATTGCTGGCTGTGTTTGATATTTCATTTACAATGTATTCATACCCTGCGTGTTGTTTGACACATTGTGTCTGTCATTGCTGGGTGTGTTTGATATTTCATTTACAATGTATTCATACTCTGCGTGTTGTTTGACACATTGTGTCTATCATTGCTGGGTGTGTTTGATATTTCATTTACAATGTATTCATACTCTGCGTGTTGTTTGACACATTGTGTCTGTCATTGCTGGGTGTGTTTGATATTTCATTTACAATGTATTCATACTCTGCGTGTTGTTTGACACATTGTGTCTGTCATTGCTGGGTGTGTTTGATATTTCATTTACAATGTATTCATACTCTGCGTGTTGTTTGACACATTGTGTCTATCATTGCTGGGTGTGTTTGATATTTCATTTACAATGTATTCATACTCTGCGTGTTGTTTGACACATTGTGTCTATCATTGCTGGGTGTGTTTGATATTTCATTTATAATGTATTCATACTCTGCGTGTTGTTTGACACATTGTGTCTATCATTGCTGGGTGTGTTTTTGATATTTCATTTACAATGTATTCATACTCTGCGGTGTTGTTTGACACATTGTGTCTATCATTGCTGGGTGTGTTTGATATTTCATTTATAATGTATTCATACTCTGCGTGTTGTTTGACACATTGTGTCTATTCATTGCTGGGTTGTGTTTTGATATTTCATTTACAATGTATTCATACTCTGCGTGTTGTTTGACACATTGTGTCTGTCATTGCTGGGTGTGTTTGATATTTCATTTACAATGTATTCATACTCTGCGTGTTGTTTGACACATTGTGTCTGTCATTGCTGGGTGTGTTTGATATTTCATTTACAATGTATTCATACTCTGCGTGTTGTTTGACACATTGTGTCTATCATTGCTGGGTGTGTTTGATATTTCATTTACAATGTATTCATACTCTGCGTGTTGTTTGACACATTGTGTCTGTCATTGCTGGGTGTGTTTGATATTTCATTTACAATGTATTCATACTCTGCGTGTTGTTTGACACATTGTGTCTGTCATTGCTGGGTGTGTTTGATATTTCATTTACAATGTATTCATACTCTGCGTGTTGTTTGACACATTGTGTCTATCATTGCTGGGTGTGTTTGATATTTCATTTACAATGTATTCATACTCTGCGTGTTGTTTGACACATTGTGTCTATCATTGCTGGGTGTGTTTGATATTTCATTTACAATGTATTCATACTCTGCGTGTTGTTTGACACATTGTGTCTGTCATTGTTGGGTGTGTTTGATATTTCATTTATAATGTATTCATACTCTGCGTGTTGTTTGACACATTGTGTCTATCATTGCTGGGTGTGTTTGATATTTCATTTACAATGTATTCATACTCTGCGTGTTGTTTGACACATTGTGTCTATCATTGCTGGGTGTGTTTGATATTTCATTTACAATGTATTCATACTCTGCGTGTTGTTTGACACATTGTGTCTATCATTGCTGGGTGTGTTTGATATTTCATTTACAATGTATTCATACTCTGCGTGTTGTTTGACACATTGTGTCTATCATTGCTGGGTGTGTTTGATATTTCATTTACAATGTATTGATACTCTGCGTGTTGTTTGACACATTGTGTCTATCATTGCTGGGTGTGTTTGATATTTCATTTACAATGTATTGATACTCTGCGTGTTGTTTGACACATTGTGTCTATCATTGCTGGGTGTGTTTGATATTTCATTTACAATGTATTCATACTCTGCGTGTTGTTTGACACATTGTGTCTGTCATTGCTGGGTGTGTTTGATATTTCATTTACAATGTATTCATACTCTGCGTGTTGTTTGACACATTGTGTCTGTCATTGCTGGGTGTGTTTGATATTTCATTTACAATGTATTCATACTCTGCGTGTTGTTTGACACATTGTGTCTGTCATTGCTGGGTGTGTTTGATATTTCATTTACAATGTATTCATACTCTGCGTGTTGTTTGACACATTGTGTCTGTCATTGCTGGGTGTGTTTGATATTTCATTTACAATGTATTCATACTCTGCGTGTTGTTTGACACATTGTGTCTGTCATTGCTGGGTGTGTTTGATATTTCATTTACAATGTATTCATACTCTGCGTGTTGTTTGACACATTGTGTCTGTCATTGCTGGGTGTGTTTGATATTTCATTTACAATGTATTCATACTCTGCGTGTTGTTTGACACATTGTATTTATGTTTCTAGCTTTGCGCCTGATAT
>CM065748.1:8178933-8181433 GCA_033310375.1 Conus canariensis | reverse complement strand
TCTCTCTCTCCCTCACTCACTCTCTCTCTCCCTCACTCACTCTCTCTCTCTCTCCCTCACTCTCTCAATCTCTCTCTCTGTCTACCCGTTCTCTTTCTCTCTTTCTATCCCCCCCCCCCTCCCCGCTTCTTTATCTCTCTCTCTCTTGACACTTCCTGTCAAACAGTCTGCGACCTTTCTGAGCCGATCCGTCTTTGCTCCTGGCACGAGAGGAAATTTTTCTGTTCTTTCTGTGTGGAATTTCTGACATTACAGTTTTTCTTTTCTGTTCCCTCTGTGCGGAATATCTAATATAACAGTTTTCTTTTCCTTTTCTTTCTGTGTGGAATTTTTAATGTAATAGTTCTCTTTTTCTGAAATGATATTTTTCCTGTTCCTTTCCTTTCTGTTTGGAATTTCTAACGTTATAATTCCTTTCTCTTTTAATTTTATTTTCTTAACTTTTCCTCTCCTCCCCCTCCCCTCTCTTCACCCCTAGCCCTCCCCTTTCCCCCAACTCAATATTTCAGGTCGGCGATTAAGCCGCGAGGGAAAGGGGAAAATGTGAAACTTCAGCCACTCCATTCCGGTTTATGCAATTCGGATAAACGCTGAGGAGCACCAAATCCCGCTGCAGCCCTTTATTACCCACTAGGTTCTCACCAAATCCCGCTGCAGCCCTTTATTACCCACTAGGTTCTCACCAAATCCCGCTGCAGCCCTTTATTACCCACTAGGTTCTCACCAAATCCCGCTGCAGCCCTTTATTACCCACTAGGTTCTCACCAAATCCCGCTGCAGCCCTTTATTACCCACTAGGTTCTCACCAAATCCCGCTGCAGCCCTTTATTACCCACTAGGTTCTCACCAAATCCTGCTGCAGCCCTTTATTACCCACTAGGTTCTCCCATCCCCTCCCCTCTTTCACCCCTAGGCACCAATCCCCTTGCCCCAACCCATATTTCACCAAACCCGCGAGGGAACAGGTGAAAATGTGAACTTATACCACTCATCGGTTTAAATCGCTGCATCGATTAAACCCTAGGTCACCAAATCCCGCTGCAGCCCTTTATTACCCACTAGGTTCTCACCAAATCCGCTGCAGCCCTTTATTACCCACTAGGTTCTCACCAAATCCCGCTGCAGCCCTTTATTACCCACTAGGTTCTCACCAAATCCCGCTGCAGCCCTTTATTACCCACTAGGTTCTCACCTGAATCCTGCCAGCCCTTACCACTGGTCACACCGTGATGATGCGCTGACAGTGAGTTCACCAGCCCGGTGAGATGTGAAGAAGTGAGTGTCACCAGCGTGCTGAGATGTAAGAAGTGAGTGTCACCAGCGTGCTGAGATGTAAGAAGTGAGTGTCACCAGCGTGCTGAGATGTAAGAAGTGAGTGTCACCAGCGTACTGAGATGTAAGAAGTGAGTGTCACCAGCGTGCTGAGATGTAAGAATGGGGTGTCACCAGCGTGCTGAGATGTAAAGAAGTGAGTGTCACCAGCGTGCTGAGATGTAAAGAAGTGAGTGTCACCAGCGTGCTGAGATGTAAAGAAGTGAGTGTCACCAGCGTACTGAGATGTAAAGAAGTGAGTGTCACCAGCGTGCTCGACTGTGAGTGAGTACGACTACGACTCTTTGCCGACAAAAATAATGAGGTGTGTTCCCATGAGTCGGCCTCACCTCGGTTGCACAGACACATTGTACACATGCTCAGTCGTGAATAAATGCTCACTCGATTCACTTAAATTAGACTTGGTCGTTAAAAAAAAAAAGAAGAAGAAAGAAAGAAAAGAAAACAAGATGTCCGATTCGTGATGATGATCACGACTCTCGGGAGAGCAGCAAAATAATCATGTGAAGCAGCGAAAACTGGCCACAATGGGCTGACCGCTCACTAGCACATGTGAAGGATACACCATCACCTGTACTACCTGCCCCTGAGGTCAGGAAGACTAGCCTGACATGTCTCCACAACTGTGTGTCGCATTCGGTCACTGGTTGACCAGTTAGCGGACATTGGATCTCTCAACTGTGTGTCGCATTCGGTCACTGGTTGACCAGTTAGCGGACATTGGATCTCTCACTGTGTGTCGCATTCAGTCACTGGTTGACCAGTTAGCGGACATTAGATCTCTCAACTGTGTGTCCCATTCAGTCACTGGTTGACCAGTTTAGCGGACATCAGGTCCCTCAGTTTTAGGTGTTCGGTCAGGGCACGTCGATGAGGATTTCTTCAAGCGAACTGCCGTTGGAGCAGAAGCAGAAGATGCTGTGTGAAGGGGACCGGACAAGGACCATTTGTAAGCACAGCTCTTCTTCCGGAACCTTCCACGTCTGTCAGGTGAGTTTTCTGATCATCCGGTCACAACGGTCACTGACTTGGTCTTACATTAGCATTGTGAAGGGAATAGAAGCGCGCCACCTAAGTGCGCGCGTGCACACACACACACAAACACATATATACACACAGATACGCATATACACGCATATACATCACACACACATACACACACACACAC
>CM065748.1:8166433-8176433 GCA_033310375.1 Conus canariensis | reverse complement strand
GAGAAAGAAAAAGAAAGAATGACGGAAAGAAAGAAAGAAAGGAAAAAAAGTAAGAAAGAACGAACGAACGAAAGAAAAAAAAAATGAAGTAAACTTCTGTACTTTTAAAGTCCCACACAGGATGCATGTCACAGTGTCCGTCACCTCCAACTCGGACAGCACGCCGCGTGTTTTTCATAGCAGGAGCGCAGCAGTCAGAACGTGCCGTAGGGCAAAAGACAGTGAGAAGGGGCAGGGGTGGGGGAGGTCTGGGGGTGGGGTATAAGGGGTGGCATGGCGACACAGAAGGGGATGGGAGGGGGGGGGAGAGTTGAGGTACCCTCACGAACTCCTACAGAGAGGTGGGAGAGTGTGTAGTGGGTGAGGTAGGAGAAAGGGGAGGGGGGAGAGGGTTTGGGGGAGGGTGGGGGGGGGGGGGGGGGGAGTCGTATCATGTAGGACAAACATCGGTTATGAGCACGAAATACTTTCTTTCTTCTCTTTCTTTTTTCTTTCCTTTTTTTCTGTTATCCCTTTCAGCGCTCTAAACCGATCAACATTCTTGTCGTTCTTCGCGCTGCAAGGGATGGTTGACATTCCGAGGTGGTGGAGGTGGTGGTTGGTGGTGGGGGATGGTGGTGCGGGAGGAGAGGGTAGGGGGAAGGGGGTGAGGCGGTTGGGGGTGGGTTTGAGTGAGGTGGGAAGGGGTGGGGGAGGGGGTGGAGGGGAGGGGTGGTGGTGGATGAGGCGCAGTAGTCGGCGAAGAGGAACTCCAGTAGCACCAGCGGCGTGACTCTGCATAACAGACGTTGATACGTTGATCACGATTCCTAATCACTGTTGTCTGGCCCTGCTCATTCATGACTTCTGCCCATGACGTTAATGATGAGCTGATTCATTAAGTGATCGATTGATATCGATTCATTAAGTGATCGATTGATATCGTTTTCTTTTCTATCAGTGTCGTTTTCTTCATAGATTTAAATCTGTCTAATGATCAGCTGATTCATTAAGTGATCGATTGATATCGTTTTCTTTTCTATCAGTGTCGTTTTTCTTCATAGATTTAAGTCTGTCTGTAACAGACTAGCAAAATTGTCAGTGAGTTTGAAAAGCTCTGTGGAATGTTTATTTTCTAAAGAGAAATGAAACCAATTTTTTTTTGCTTATTTGTTTGTTTGTTTGCTTTTTGCTTCTGCGTTTTTTTCATTTGCTGTTCATTCTTCATCGTATTAATGAGAAAACGTAATATGTGAATATCTCTAGAACTGAAGCACGTGATTACGCAGTATCATGTCATTGTTCATTCAATTCAGTTCAATTCAATTCAATTCAATTCAATTCAATTCAATCAACTTTATTGTCCATCGGAAATTTTTCTTCTGCTCCACTTCATACCTGTGATCTTAAATCAACGCAGAAATGAATACACACACACACACACACACACACACACACACACACACACACACACACACACCCGCGCGCGCGCGCGATTGGAAATTATTTGAAAATACATGTGCCAACTGACTAAATTAAAGTTAGGAGTCCTTTTCAAAATGTTGCAATCTTTCTCCATACCTTTTCTTTTTCTCTTCTTTCTCTGTCTCTCTCTTCTGTATGTATATCTGACTGTCTCTCTCTCTCTCTCTCTCTCTCTCTCTCTCTCTCCTCCCTCTCTCTCCTCTCTCTCCTCTCTCTCTCTCTCTCTCTCCTCTCTCTCTCTCCTGTCTCTGACTCTCTGTTCGATTCTCTCTCTTTCTCTCCCTCCCTTCTGTCTGTCTGTCTGTCTCCTTCCTATATCACCTTCTCTCTCTCCCCGCCCTCTCTCTCTGTGTCCCTCCCTCTCTCTGTGTCCCTGCCCCCCTCCCCCCCTCGGGGGAATATTCCCAGCTGTACCGCAACGCTGACGCCCCACAGCAGAATGAGACTGCTACATCACACTGAACGCCCCACAGGCAGAATGGAGACTGCTAACATCAACACTGAACGCCCCACAGGCAGAATGGAGACTGCTAACATCAACACTGAACGCCCCACAGGCAGAATGGAGACTGCTAACATCAACACTGAACGCCCCACAGGTAGAATGGAGACTGCTAACATCAACACTGAACGCCCCACAGGTAGAATGGAGACTGCTAACATCAACACTGAACGCCCCACAGGTAGAATGGAGACTGCTAACATCAACACTGAACGCCCCACAGGTAGAATGGAGACTGCTAACATCAACACTGAACGCCCCACAGGTAGAATGGAGACTGCTAACATCAACACTGAACGCCCCACAGGTAGAATGGAGACTGCTAACATCAACACTGAACGCCCCACAGGCAGAATGGAGACTGCTAACATCAACACTGAACGCCCCACAGGTAGAATGGAGACTGCTAACATCAACACTGAACGCCCCACAGGCAGAATGGAGACTGCTAACATCAACACTGAACGCCCCACAGGTAGAATGGAGACTGCTAACATCAACATGACGCCCACACAAATGGACTGCTAACATCAACACTGACGCCCCACAGGTAGAATGGAGACTGCTAACATCAACACTGAACGTAACGCCCCACAGGCAGAATGGAGACTGCTAACATCAACACTGAACGCCCCACAGGTAGAATGGAGACTGCTAACATCAACACTGAACGCCCCACAGGTAGAATGGAGACTGCTAACATCAACACTGAACGCCCCACAGGTAGAATGGAGACTGCTAACATCAACACTGAACGCCCTACAGGCAGAATGGAGACTGCTAACATCAACACTGAACGTAATGCCCCACAGGCAGAATGGAGACTGCTAACATCAACACTGAACGCCCCACAGGTAGAATGGAGACTGCTAACATCAACACTGAACGCCCCACAGGTAGAATGGAGACTGCTAACATCAACACTGAACGCCCCACAGGCAGAATGGAGACTGCTAACATCAACACTGAACGCCCCCACAGGCAGAATGGAGACTGCTAACATCAACACTGAACGCCCCACAGGCAGAATGGAGACTGCTAACATCAACACTGAACGCCCCACAGGTAGAATGGAGACTGCTAACATCAACACTGAACGCCCTACAGGCAGAATGGAGACTGCTAACATCAACACTGAACGCCCCACAGGTAGAATGGAGACTGCTAACATCAACATGCTTACTGGTGCACTTTGCAGACCAACGGAACCCCCCAGAGAGTGAACCCCTGACCCCCCCACAGAGTGCCCCCCCTACCCCCCATCCATTGGATCCCCCCCACAGAGTGCCCCCCCCTACCCCCCATCCATTGGATCCCCCCCACAGAGTGCCCCCACCCCACACCCCGTCCATTGGAACCCCCCCCCCCCCACACACACACAGAGTGTTTGTTCATCAGATTCGCTTAGAAAGTCACGACTTAGCTTTGTCTTCCACCCCCTCCCCCCCCATCCCCCTTCCCCACCCCCGCCCCCCCCCCCTCGAAGCCCTCAGAGAGTTGCCCCCTGCTGTCTTCGTGGCTTGGGCACATTGTTCTGTACGTCTCCACAGGTCAGGACAACGAACAAGGATCCAATGTCTGTCTGTCCACCACTGAGAACACAAAGGATCCAATGTCTGTCCAGCCGCTGAGAACAAGGGGGCCTGCTTTGTTTTGCTTTACTGCTGACATACTGAAATAGTGGAGGGGTGGGCGGGGGAGAGGGGGGAGGGGGGGAGGGGGGGCGGATGTTTCCTTGGGGTGGGGGCAGGGGTGAGGAGAGGGGAAGGTGTGTGTGTGTGTGTGTGTGTGTGTGTGTGTATGTGTGTGTGTGTGTGTGTATGTGTGTATGTGTGTGTGTGTGTGTGTGTGTGTGTGTGTGTGTGTGTGTGTACGTGTGTATGTGTGTGTGTGTGTGTGTGGTGTGTGTGTGTGTGTGTGTGTGTGTGTGTGTGTGTGTGTGTGTGTGTGTGTGTATGTATGTGTGTGTGTGTGTGTGTGTGTGTGTGTGTGTGGTATGTGTGTGTGTGTGTGTGTGTGTGTGTGTGTGTGTGTGTGTGTGTGCGTGTGTTTGTGTGTTGGGAGTGGGTGTAGCGTGGAAGGGGAAAGCGTCGAGGTGGGGGGGGGGGGGTGGGGAAGGGGGATGGGGGGGGGAGGGGGTGGAAGACAAAGCTAACGTCGTGACTTTCTAAGCGAATCTGATGAACAAACAATGAGCGATAAATACATTTAAACGGGTGGGGAAAAAACCGCTGCTGCTGCGTGCTGCTGCTTGATGATGATGATGATTATGTGTAATTCCCAGGCGATCATGTAGGTATTGACAGGGCAATGATCATGGCGATGAGGAAGATGACGACAACGACGACGATGAGGATGATGATGGTGATGATGATGGTGGTGGTGGTGGTGTGGTGGTGATGATGATGATGGTGATGGTGATGGTGATGGTGATGGTGATGGTGATGACGACGACGATGGCGATCACGACGACGACAACACAGAATAACGATTGCTGCAGGAAGGTGTTTGTATATTGTATTAACATCTGTGGATTTTCCCCTTTCGGCTTCCTGATTTTTTTTCCGGGTTGTGGGGGAGTGTGTGGGGGGGGGGGGGGGGGGGGGGGGGGAGGGGGGGAGGGAAAGAGAGGAAGAAGGAAAAAAGGAAAAATAAACACAACACTAAATGAACTAAACACAACACCTGAATAGCCATTTCACATTTTAAAGAAGACCTAGAGCCACAACTATTATAATGTTTGCCTATTGCTAGTACACAGCACACCATTAATTACTTTTTCATCGTTATGCACTCGTGTGTGTGTGTGTGTGTGTGTGTGTGTGTGTTGTGTGTGTGTGTGTGTGTGTGTGTGTGTGTGTGTGTGTCCCTCTCTCTTATCTCTTTCTCTTTTCTCTCTATTTCTCTCTCTTCTCTCTCCCCCCCCCTCTCTCTCTCTTCTCTCTCTCTCTATCCCCCCCCCCCCCCCCCAATCTCTCTCTGTCTGTGTCGCTCTCTTGTCGTTGTCGCTCTGTTTGGATCTGTTGAAGCAACAGAAACAGCCTGAAGATCGCTTTAATTCGTCTGCGTTTGGAAGCCAACAGCGGACAGCGGACAAAAGCCAGTGGAAGCCAAGCATGGCACAACAGCGGACAAAAGCCAGTCGCCGTGATCGACGAATCATTTAAAGAAAGAAAAAAAATGGTGACAGTTTGATTGGCCGAGCGGAATGTGAGCAGAACGGGTGTCCGTGTTGTGATAATGTATGCAGGAATTTCTGAGGGTAACAAGAGAAAGTGGCGCTGAAGGCTTTATTATAGCTGTGGGATGGCGGCGATTTGAAGGGGGGGATCGAATAGGGGCGGGAGGGGTTGGGGGGGGGGGTACCCTGAAGGTGCGAGGGTTGGTGGCAGGGTGCGAGGGTTGGTGGCAGCTCCGTAGCGGTGATGTTACGAACGCAATAGCTGGGAACTCCCCGTCCTGGCTCTCTGTTTCTGGGTCTGTGTTCTCTGTGGCGCTCTGCTGGGAATTCCCCAAATGCGGCATGTCTGTAGTTTGTGTCTGAGTTCTGTCTGGCTGAGTTATGTCTGTGTCTGAGTTCATGTCTGTGTCTGAGTTCATGTCTGAGTTCATGTCTGTGTCTGAGTTCATGTCTGTGTTCATGTCTGTGTCTGAGTTCATATCTGTGTTCATGTCTGTGTCTGAGTTCATGTCTGTGTTCTTGTCTGTGTCTGAGTTCATGTTTGTGTTCATGTCTGTGTCTGAGTCATATCTGTGTTCATGTCTGTGTCTGAGTTCATGTCTGTGTTCATGTCTGTCTGTGTCGGAGTTCATGTCTGTGTCTGAGTTCATGTCTATGTCTTTGTGTCTGAGTTCATGTCTATGTCTGAGTTCATGTCTGTGTCTGAGTTCAGTTCATGTCTGTGTCTGAGTTCATGTCTGTGTCCATGTCTGTGTCTGGAGTTCATGTCTGAGTTCATGTCTGTGTCTGAGTTCATATCTGAGTTCATGTCTGTGTCTGAATTCATGTCTGAGTTCATGTCTACGTCTGTGTTCATGTCTGTCTGTGTCTGAGTTCATGTCTGTGTCTGAGTTCATGTCTATGTCTTTGTGTCTGAGTTCATGTCTGCATCTGAGTTCATGTCTGTGTTCATGTCTGTGTCTGAATTAATGTCTGAGTTCATGTCTGCATCTGAGTTCATGTCTGTGTTCATGTCTGTCTGTGTCTGAGTTCATTCTGTGTCTGAGTTCATGTCTGTGTCTGAGTTCAGGTCTGTGTTCATATCTGTGTCTGAATTCATGTCTGTGTTCATGTCTGTGTCTGTGTTCATGTCTGTGTCTGAATTCATGTCTGTGTTCATGTCTGTGTCTGAGTTCATGTCTGAGGTCATGTCTGTGTCTGAATTCATGTCTGTGTTCATGTCTTGGTCTGAGTTCATGTCTGTGTCTGAGTTCATGTCTAAGTTCATGTCTGTGTCTGAGTTCATGTCTGAATTCATGTCTGTGTCTGATTTCATGTCTGAGTTCATGTCTGTGTCTGAGTTCATGTCTGTGTCTAAGTTCATGTCTGAGTTCATGTCTGTGTCTGAGTTCATGTCTGAGTTCATGTCTGTATCTGAATTCATGTCTGAGTTCATGTCTGTGTCTGAATTCATGTCTGAGTTTAAGTCTGTGTCTGAGTTCATGTCTGTGTCTGAATTCATGTCTGAGTTCATGTCTGTGTCTGAATTCATGTCTGAGTTCATGTCTGTGTCTCAATTTATGATTGTGTCTGTTTGCCACTGTTTAGCTGAGCCCTGATTCTAGTCTTTGTGTCTGTGTCTGAATTCTCCTCTCTCTCTCTCTCTCTCTCTCTTCTGTCTCTCTCTCTCTCTCTTTCAGACTGTCTATCTGTCTCTCTCTCTCCTCACCTTCTCTCTTTTTCTCTCCCTTCCCCCTCTCTCCTTCTCTCCCTCTCTCTCTCTTTCTCTCTCTCTCTCTTCTCTCTCTCTCTCTTTCTCCCCCCTCCTCTCTCTCTCTCTCTCCTCTCTCTCTCTCTCTCTCCTTCCCTCCCTCCCTCTTCTCTCCCTGTCGGTCTGTCTGTCCGGCTGTCTGTTTCTCCCCCCTCCCTCACCCCCCTTCTCTCTCTCTCTCTCTCTCTCTCTCTCCTCTCTCTCTCTCTCCTCCCTCCTCCCCTTCTCTATTTCTCTCTGTGCAATTCCTCCCTCCCTCTCACCCCTCCCTCACACTTTTTCTCATCTCTCTTTCTCTCTTTCTTTGCCGTCTCTCTGTCTCGTTCTCTGCTTCCCTCCCTTCTCTCTGTCTGTCTGTCTGTCTGTCTGTCTGTCTGTCTCTCTCTCTCTCTTCTCTCTCTCTCCCTCTCTCTCTCTCTCTCTGTCTCTCTCTCTCCTTCGCTCTCTCGCATGGCTACTCTGTTGGGTTCTTTCTATCCTCAGAACGAATCCTTCTGACACAGCCCAGTGTTCAATGAATCTATGCATGGAATCAAAACACAGAGAGAGAGAGAGAGAGAGAGAGAGAGAGAGAGAGAGAGAGAGAGAGAGAGAGAGAGAGAGAGAGAGAATCGGTCGCGCGTCGTGATCAACAAGTTATAGAAGGAGATTTTTTAAGAAAAAAGATGGCGACAGTTTGATTGGCCGAGCGGAATGTGAGGAGAACGGGTGTCCTGTTGTGATAATGTATGCAGGAATTTCTGAGGGTAACGAGAGAAAGTGGCGCTGAAGGCTTTATTATAGCTGTGGGATGGCGGCGATTTGAAGGGGGGGGGAGGGGTGGGGGACGGGGAGTGGAATAGGGGCGAGTGCGGGGGGGGTACTATACCCTGAAGGTGGGCGGGTGGGTGGTAGCTTCGTAGCGGAGACTATCACGAACGCAATAGCTGGGAACTCCCCGTCCTGGCTCTCTGTACCGCTGGGAATTCCCCAAATGCGGCCTGTCTGTGTCTGTGTCTGAGTTCATGTCTGTGTCTGAGTTCATGTCTGTGTCTGAGTTCATGTCCGTGTCTGAGTTCATGTCCGTGTCTGAGTTAACGCCTGTGTCTGAGTTCATTTGCTTGTGTCTGAGTTCATGTCTGTGTCTGAGTTCATGTCTGTGTCTGAATTCATGTCCGTGTCTGAGTTCATGTCTGTGTCTGAGTTCATGTCTGTGTCTTGAGTTCATGTCTGTGTCTGAGTTCATGTCCGTGTCTGAGTTCATGCCTGTGTCTGAGTTCATGTCCGTGTCTGAGTTCATGTCCGTGTCTTGAGTTCATGTCTGTGTCTGAGTTCATGTCCGTGTCTGAGTTCATGTCCGTGTCTTGAGTTCATGTCTGTGTCTGAATTCATGTCCGTGTCTGAGTTCATGCCTGTGTCTGAGTTCATGCCTGTGTCTGAGTTCATGCCTGTGTCTGAGTTCATGTCTGTGTCTGAGTTCATGTCTAGTTCATGCCTGTGTCTGAGTTCATGCCTGTGTCTGAGTTCATGCCTGTGTCTGAGTTCATGTCTGTGTCTGAGTTCATGTCTGTGTCTGTTTGCAACGCTCTAGTTGAGCCCCTACTCTAATCTCTGCGTCTGTGTCTGAATTCTCTCTCTCTCTCTCTCTCTCTTCTCTCTCTCTCTCTCTCTCTCTCCTCTCTCTCTCTCTCTCTCTCTCAACCACTGTGTGTCTGTTTCTGTCTCCCTCTCACCCTCTCTGTCTCCCCCCCCCCCACCCCTCTCCTTCTTCTCTTCTTCTCTCCGTCTCCCTCCCTCTCTCTCCCTATCTCTCCCTGTCTGACTGTCTGTCTCTGTCTGACTGTCTGTTATTCTGTCTGTCTCATTGTCTGTCTGACTGTCTATCTGTCTGTCTGTCTGTCTGACTGTCTGTCTCTCTCCCTTCCATCACGCTTTTTTTCGCCCCCCCCCCCTCTCTCTCTCTCTCTCTTTCGTTCCCCTCTCTATCTCTCACTCTACCTTCCTCCTTCGCTCCTCTCTCTATCTCTCTGTCACTGTCTTTCTCTCTTCTCTCTGTCTCTGTCTCTGTCCCTCTCTCTCTCTCTCTCTCTCCCTCTCTCTCTCTCTCTCTCCTCCTCTCTCTCTCTCTCTCTCTCTCTCTCTCTCTCTCTCTCTCTCTCTCTCTCTCTCTCTCTCTGCGCTACCCTGTTGGGTTCTTTCTATCCTCAGAACAAACCCTTCAGACGCAGCACAGAGTTCGAGCTCTGGCATGAGATAGAAAAAAAATCGTGCGCGTATTAACAGAGAAGAGAAAAGAAAGAAGAGAAGAAGAGACAGACAACAACAACAGACAGACAGACGACAGAACAAGACAGAGACAGTAGAGAGAAAGAAGATTAAAAGAAATGGAGCAGTTCTATGTGATCGGAATGCGGGAGAAGGTGACCGTGGGTTGTGAGACAGGCATGTTAGGCATATGCAGAGAACGGGTGTCCGGGCGTGTGTAGACAGGCATGGTAGGATAATCAGGAACGTTCGTGCGTGGTGTAGACAGCATGTTAGGCATAATTCAGAGAACGGTCGGCCGTGTGAGACAGGCAGGTGTAGCATAAGTCAGAGAAGGTGTACCGTGCGTTGTAGACAGCATGGTAGCATATGTCAGAGAAGGTGCGTGCGTTGTGTAACAGGATGTTGGCATAATGCAGAGAACGGTGTCTGCCGTTGTGTACAGCATGTGTAGCATAATGTCAGGAGAACGGGTGTCCGTGCCGTTGTGTAGACAGGCATGTGTAGGCATAATGTCAGGAGAACGGGTGTCCGTGCCGTTGTGTAGACAGGCATGTGTAGGCATAATGTCAGGGGAACGGGTGTCGTGCCGTGTCGTGTAGACAGGCATGTGTAGGCATAATGTCAGGAGAACGGGTGTCCGTGCCGTTGTGTAGACAGGCATGTGTAGGCATAATGTCAGGAGAACGGGTGTCGTGCCGTTGTGTGCAGACAGGCAGGTGTAGGCATAATGTCAGGGAACGGGTGTCCGTGCCGTTGTGTAGACAGGCATGTGTAGGCATAATGTCAGGAGAACGGGTGTCCGTGCCGTTGTGCAGACAGGCATGTGTAGGCATAATGTCAGGAGAACGGGTGTCCG
>CM065748.1:8141433-8158933 GCA_033310375.1 Conus canariensis | reverse complement strand
AAACAGATTATAATGACTCTGGAAACAAACACGTATGGCTCTTGAAAACAGGTAAACGTCGGTCATGAAACAAAGATATTTGTGAGTAATAAAACAGATAATCATTATTTTTAAAACAAATAATTACGATTCATGAAAACAGACTATTATGACTCATGAAAGCAGCTACATATGACTCATATCTGTGTACATTGCTATCACTGAGAGGACCGTAGATCTTTGAAAGTCTCGCTTTGCCGAAGTGGAGAATGGCGGAAGCTTGAAAAGAACTATCACAATGAATTGTTTCTGCTGCTCAAGGCATACTAAACACAAAAGTTTTTTTTTTTAACTCATTATCTGATGCCTAAACTGCATCAAGATCAATACAAATAATTGTTTTCAACGTTGTAATCTTTGTAGTCATGTGATAATAACTGCATCGTTAAACTGATCAGGAAAACACAAATACGTCACTATTTTCTTCATGGAAATTCTTAGTTTTCCCTCTTTAAAACAATACTTTTGACACTTGACTTTTGACGCTAGGAAGCTTTCATAAGTAGATCCAATGCTCTAACAGAACAAACGAAAAAATCAGACAAATGAATGATCAGGAAAACAGAAATATGTCACTGTGTTCTTCATAGAAATTTTTGTTTTCCCTCCTGAAAATAATACTTTTGATTTTTTACTTTTAACGCTAGGACGCTCTCATAGCTAGATCCACTGCAGTAACGAAACAAAAAAACAAAACAAAACAAAAAAACAAAAACAAAACAAAAAAAAACAAACAAAAAAAACAAAAAACAATCAGACAAATGAATGATCAGGAAAACAGAAATATGTCAGTTTTTTTTCATGGAAATTCTTGTTTGTTTTTTTTTTTCTCTTGAAAATGATACTTTTGATTTTTGAGTTTTGACGTTAGGACGCTCTCATAGTTAGATCCATTGCTGACAGGGAAAAAAAAGGGGGAAAACAAGACAAATGAATGATCAGCAAGACAGAAATATGTCACTGTTTTTTCATAGAAATTCCTGTTTACCCTCTTGTAAAAAATACTTTTGATTTTTGACTTTTGACGCTAGGACGCTCTCATAGCTAGACCCAGTGCTTTGTCAGGGAAAAAAAAAAGGGGGGGGGGGGGGGGGGAACAAGACAAATGAATGATCAGGAAAACAAAAATATGCCACTGTTTTCTTCATGGAAATTCTTGTTTTCCCTCTTGAAAATAATACTTTTCATTTCTGACTTTTGACGCTAGGACGCTCTCATAGCTAGATCCACTGCTGACAGGAAAAGAGGAAAAAGATACGACAAATGAATGATCAGGAAAACAGAAAATGTCCCTTTTTTTTTTTTTTTTTCATAGAAATTCATGTTTTCCCTCTTGAAAATAATACTTTTGATTTTTGACGTTTAACGCTAGGAAACTTTCATATCTAGATCCACTGCTCTAACAGATGGGTGAAGCAGACAGGGCGATCCAATCATCCCCACTCTCTTAACACGAAATGCAAATCACTCATAGAAAACCCGTTCCTCTTCAACAGACGTAAAGGAGACTATCGGAAACATCACTGCAACCCGACGTGCGTAAGAATCTGTTTACGTCAACTAAAACAGTCACTGAGGACAACTATTGACCTGTCAGGGAAGACAGGTCAAGAGGTGAAACTCGGTTGACCTTTTAGGTTAGACATATAGGTGTTGGTGTGATAAGATACATGGTTATCTGGGGAACGAGTCCTGCGCAGCTATTTTCTGAGAGTTAACTCTGTATTTCTGACGTCATTGCAGGGCCATGGCATTCCTGTGCTATAGAGCGGAGCCGAGTGACTGAGCAGCTGACAATGCTTTGATGCTATCGTGAACCACTGGGACATGGCAGAGGGGCTGAAGAAGGAAGGGAGCGATGGATTGACGTCATCACTGTTTGACACCAGGCACGTGTGATGTGGATGATGATTTATGGTGTTCACTCATCAAAATCTGACATGAAATCGTCGAACGGAAGTAACAGTAAAATATGGACATCATCATTGCCGTCATCGTCGTCGTCGTCGTCAGCGTCATCGTCAGAATCGTCATCACAGCAGACTGGACAAGCAAGCGCAATGAACAAAATTGTAATGTGGACAAATAGGTGTGTGAACGTAAAACATAGTGGTAAGAATAACAATGACAACAACAATAATAATAACACTAGATGATCATAGTGATATCAATAATAGTAATAATAATAACAATAATAATAATCATAATAACGATGATACTACTACTACTACTACTACTACTACTAGTAATGATAATGATGATAGTGATGATAATACTAGTAATAATGATATAATAATAATTATGATACTACTACTACTACTACTACTACTACTACTACTACTACTACTACTACTACTAGTGATAATAATGACAGTAATAATGACAATGATAATAATGATACTAATAACAACAACAAAATAATGTTAATAATATAACAACAGCAACAATAATCATCATAACTATAATAATAATAATAATAATAAAATAATGAGGAAGATAACACCAACAATAACAATAACTATAGTGATGATGATGATGATGATGATGATGATGATGATGATGATGATGATGATGATGGAGGAACCAGTGGTCAAAACATTAGGCTATTCGACTCCAGAGCTGATGATCACGAGTTCAAATCGTCCATAGAATCAGATGTTCAAAGCTTGAAAACCAGCACTGTCCACCCAGTAGTAAACAGCGACTTGATTCAGTCCAGGGAACATTGAGGCGGTAGTAGGAGGGGGTGGGTCCCCCTTCCATTAAGACATATCCTACATGATGATTTGTCATTTGTTTGGGATAGTTTCCATTTGAACCATTTCTTTGACAAGTGCAGAATACATCCCATAATCATTTTCCTTCGGCGAATGTAGCTTTGACTTATAGCATACTATCTTTCCAAGGTTTCTCTCTATCTCTGTGTCTCTCTCTCTTTCTATCACACACTCTCTCTCTTTCTCTCTCTCTTTTCTCTCTTTCTCTCTGTCCCTGTTTCTCTCTCTCAGTCTCTCTCTTTCTTTCTCTCTCCCTCTCTCTCTGTCTTTCTCTATCTTTCCCTCTCTCTGTATCTCTCTCTCTCTCTCTCTCTCTCTCTCTCTCTCTCTGTATTTCTCTCTCTCTTTTATTGTATTTAAGTTGTTTATTTTTTTGTTTTTTATTTTCATTTGTAGGAGTTGTTTCTGGTTGATTTTCTGGCCAGGATGGCCCCTGACATTGTTGGATATAAATCATTTGCATAAGATGAAAAGCATATGGAATGCAGATCACGGATATCCCGTAAATAATAATGGAGGTCTGAAGTGTGACCATGAATAAGGAGAAGACACAAAATCTGCCCCAGGCAGCAATGAACCCAGGGCAGTTCTGGGAGGGGAGGTACAGATAGCCCACCGAACCCCCTCCTCTGCCGCTGTCTGCCACCTGTACCCGACAACACCCTCGCTACCAGACGTGACTCACCCTGAGTGTGCTACCCGGTACTTTGATTTCATGGCTGAACAGATTCCTTTCCCCCTTTCCCCGCCAATGAGGACTGTGGCCGTGTGTATGACCACTGACAGGGGACGCCACTCGTCGAGCTACAAAGCCATGCCACGCGAGTTATCCCACTTAGTGAGCCATTTTGTTGCGCCTGGGGGGGAATTTTGGCTGTAGGCCGGTTGTTTGGTGTGGGGCTATGATCAGACTGTCACCGCTGCCACTTTATTAATGTTGATGATCTCAGCGTTTGGAGGGGAGGAGACTTGACGGGCTTTTTTTGTTTGAAAGCGTTTTCATGTCTTCTGCCACCCCACTGAGCTGCTGGAGTTGTCCCCCTTGCTTGAAATTATGGCCGTCACAGTGAGTGAAGGAGTTAGTGAGTGAGACTGATGATGTAGGGCACAAGGTGTCGCCCTGTGTGGTCCCTGTTGAAGAGGGCGCTAAGAAGACCCCTGCTCCTCTGTCACGGTTTATGGGTTTAGGTTTCTGTAGAGACCACACGTGCACGTGCCATTAGGTTCATCATGACAAAAGTTCTTCAAAGTGTGTTTAGTGTTTGTCCTTTGACAATGACTATTTGAAGGTTTGCTAGTACTATCGAGTCTCCTTATTCCAGTCGTAGTTTTTATTACTGGCTGAACTTTGCTTCTTTTATAGAGATCGGAGCTGATTTGTAGTGGGGTTGGTCATTGTAATAATTGTACTCGTTTTTCATGCATATTCACACACACACACACACACACACACACACACACACACACACACACACACACACACACACACACACATGCATGCACGCGCGCACACAAACACACAAATACGCAAGGAGATAGAGGACAGAGGACATCCTGGAGAGAGAGAGAGAGAGAGAGAGAGAGGGGGGGGGAGCATAGCAACACTTCTACAGTCATTATTCAACATCTAGCTACTACTTCCACTTCTTCTGTTGCTGCTGTTATTAGTTTTGCCTCTGCTGCTGATGAAGGCAATGATGATAATGATGATGATGACGACGACGACGACGACGATGATGATGCTGACCATGATGATGATGATGATGATGATGGATGATGAAGTCGATGACGATGACGATCCTGTCAAAGTTTCAGATTGTATAATTAAAACTAACAAAAACTACTAACTCATGCCACTATTCTCTCACACCAATGCAGATGCAAATGCTGTTATTAATACAGTATCGATGACACAAAAGAACCATCACTACAACCATTCAGAAACGGCTCTGACCCACTCATCCCCACCCCTCCCTCACTCCCCACCTGTTTTCCATTCGCCTCCACCCTTCACCCCTCTATGTGTTCTCCGCCCTGTCTGGATTGTACCATGTTTCACGAGCCGTAAAGTGGTCCAATGTCAACAGCCCTTCAAATCGCTTTATGGTTTTGAAACGGAGATTGTATCAACATCCTGATGGACTTATCATTGGCAGCGATTAACACCCATCTCCCTTTCCTTGTCAAGTCCTACACTCTGACCCCTCCTCTCTGTCTGTGTGTGTGTCTGTCTGTCTGTCTGTCTGTCTGTCTGTCTTCTCTCTCTCTCTCTCTCTCATGTGAACACACACACACACACACACACACACACACACACACACACACACACACACACACACACACACACATATATATATACATATATGTAAACACGCTCGGGGAGAGAGACACACACAGAGAGAGGGACAGACAGTCGGACAGACGGACATACAGACAGACAGAGACAGGGAGACAGAGAGAGCATGAAAATATTATCGAAATCTATTTATACCAGGAAGGGAAGTTTCAGTGCTGTATTTAGTGTAGTAGTAGCTGATTATTTTTATTATCGTTATCATGATTCCAATTGACACCACTATTTTATATTGTCATTGGACTATTTTCAACACTTCATACGTCACACTGACGCAAATGCACAATCTCTGGAATGTCGGCTGTGCCAATGGGACAGAGAGCTCCACCCCTCCACCCCCCCCCCCTCCCCCCTCCCCACACCTTACACCTGCAGCACACCCTCTGCCTACTCCCTGAGAAAAGCACAGTTATTGTTTCAATATGGCATTTCAAAAATTTACTACTGCTGCTCAAATTCTATTTGACAAAGATGAGAGACTGACTGATACGTTCAAGGTTATCATTGTTTCATCTGCACTGATCATGGACCCTGGGCAGATACAGCAGCCCAAAAGTGTCAAAATCTTGCAATTATCATTTATTTGGTGAAAAGATCGGGTTTTTTTTTTCTGAAAACATAGGAAAAGAAATCTTTTCGTCAAAGGGTGATTATTACGATACGATGATCATACTGATCATAGTAAACAGTAATTTCCATTGAAGCTATTTTTTTTCATAATGTAGCCACTCTTTGCCCTTTAGCCTGATGTGACAGTCACATATGACCATGACAATTAATGATTATGACATGAAAACAGAGAATTGTAACTCATGAAAAAAAGACATCATAACTCATGGAAATAGGTCACTACTACCCACGAAAGAAATAATTGTGGGTCATGAAAACAGATAATCATGACTCATGACATCTGATAACTATAACTCATGAAAACAGGTAAACATGACTCATGAAAAGACATACTTGCGATTCATAGAACAGGTAACCATCAGGTATGCAAACAACATAATTTTCAAAAGTAAGGAACTATGACTCATGAAAACATGTCATTATGACTAATGAAAACCGATGACTGTGATTCATGAAAGCAGATGATTATAACTGATCGTTAAAACGGGTGACTGACTAAAAATGACTCCTGAAAAATATCATTATCATACATAAAAATGGATAACTATGATTCGTGGAAAACAAATACATAAGACTCATGGAAAACAGGTAATTAAGACTCATTGCAACAGGTAACAATTAGTCTTACAGAATCGAAAATTGTGAATAATAAAAACAGTTAATGATGACGTATAAAAGCAGAGAATTGTGGGTCATGAAAACGGATATCTGTGTGCGATAAAAAATCATTATTCATGAAAATAGATGATCATGGGTATGGAAACAGGTAGACACAATTCATTTGTGTGGCCCTAGTGTTATTTAGGGAACAGGAATGTTTGAAAGGATTCCTTTGGAGAGGTGCAGAATGCTGAAAGCTTGAGAGTAACTAGCACAGTGAATTGTTTTCATCGCTCATGGCTTACGTTAGACCAATGTTTCTCTTCTGCTTTTGACGTACTACTTGCTATCTGAATAGCATTAAAACAAATGCAAATGAATCTTTTGAATGTGGAAGTATTACTTGCTATCTGAATAGCATTAAAACAAATGCAAATGAATCTTTTGAATGTGGAAGTATTACTTGCTATCTGAATAGCATTAAAACAAATGCAAATGAATCTTTTGAATGTGGAAGTATTACTTGCTATCTGAATAGCATTAAAACAAATGCAAATGAATCTTTTGAATGTGGAAGTATTACTTGCTATCTGAATAGCCTTAAAACAAACGCAAATGAATCTTTTGAATGTGGAAGTATTACTATCTGAATAGCATTAAAACAAACGCAAATGAATCTTTTGAATGTGGAAGTATTACTTGCTATCTGAATAGCATTAAAACAAACGCAAATGAATCTTTTGAATGTGGAAGTATTACTTGCTATCTGAATAGCATTAAAACAAACGCAAATGAATCTTTTGAATGTGGAAGTATTACTTGCTATCTGAATAGCATTAAAACAAACGCAAATGAATCTTTTGAATGTGGAAGTATTACTTGCTATCTGAATAGCATTAAAACAAACGCAAATGAATCTTTTGAATGTGGAAGTATTACTTGCTATCTGAATAGCATTAAAACAAACGCAAATGAATCTTTTGAATGTGGAAGTATTACTTGCTATCTGAATAGCATTAAAACAAACGCAAATGAATCTTTTGAATGTGGAAGTATTACTTGCTATCTGAATAGCATTAAAACAAATGCAAATGAATCTTTTGAATGTGGAAGTTACTGTATTCATGTAATTATGACTGCATTGGTAAACTGATTATGAAACCAGGCTTTCTTCAAGGTAACTCTTGTTTTCCCTCTTGAAAATAACACTTTTGACTTTTGACACTATGAACCTCTCATAGCTTAGTCCACTGCTCTAACAGATAGGTGAAGTGGACAGGGCGATGCAATCATCCCCACGCTCTTAACACAAAATGCTAATCACTTGTAGAAAACCAGTTCCTCTTCAACAGACGGAAGGGAGATTAGCGGAAACGTCACTAAAACCCGACGTGCGTTGAATTTGCCTACGTCAACTAAAACAGTCACTGAGGACATCTATTGACCTGTCATGGAAGACAGGTCAAGAGGTGAAACTCGGTTGACCTGTTGAGTTAGACATGTAGGTGTTGGTGTGGTAAGATACACGCTTACCCTGGGACTGAGTCATGTGCAGCTATTTTCTGAGAGTTAATCTGTATTTCTGACGTCATTGCAGGACCATGGCATTCCTATGCCATTGAGTGGAGCCGAGTGACTGAACAGCTGACAATGCTTTGATGCTATCGTGAATGTGTGATATGGATGATGATTTATGGTGTTCACTCATGCAAAATCTGACGTTAAATCGTCGAACGGAAGTAAAAGTGAAATATCGACATCATCATTGCCATCATCGTCGTCGTCGTCGTCAACGTTATTGTCAGAATCGCCATCACAGCAGACTGGACAAGCAAGCGCAATGAACAAAATTACAATGTGGGTAAATAGGTGTGTGAACGTAAAACACAATGATAACAATAACAACAACAACAACAATAGTAATGATAATTTAATAATAGTAGTAATAATGTTAATAATAATAATAATAATAATAATGTATAATACTTATATAGCGCATTTCTTGTTGTACAACTCAATGCGCTTACATCCACCATTTGCACTTATTCATACAATATTCATGCACACAGCAAAAAGAAAATACACAATGGCAGACGCACCTACATGCATAAACTGTCTCACCGAACTAGTTGTGGAGGAATTTAAGAGAGATCTAGTCATCTACAGAAGAGAATAGGCTTTTTTGAAGAGGTAAGTTTTGAGCTGAGATTTAAAAGAAGAAAGAGTAGGCTGATTACGAAGGTCTTCAGGGAGGGAGTTCCAAATAGAAGGTGCTCTAAAACTGAAGGCTCTTTCGCCAACAGATTTCAGAGAACGCTTAGGGATTTTCAAAAGTTTTTGTGAAGAAGAGCGAAGGGTACGAGAGCTTTGGTAGGTGCAGAGAGAAGAAGAGAGATAGTGAGGAAGAGATTCATTGAAGTGGCGGAAAGCAAGAACTGCCAGTTTAAATTGCCACCGATACTGTATGGGAAGCCAGTGCAGTTCGATCAGCATGGGAGTGATGTGCTCACACCTCCTCCTCTTCAAAACAAGTCGTGCAGCGCTATTTTGGACTCTCTGCAGCCGAGCAATCTGTTCTGCGGGAAGCCCAGCATAAACAATAATAATGATAATATAATAATAATAATGATAATATAGTAATAATAATAATAATAATAATGTTAATAACGATAATGATAATAGTAATAATAATATAATGATGGCGATGATGATGATCTACTACTACTACTACTACTACTACTACTACTACTACTGATAATAATAATAATAATAATAATAATAATAACTACAGTGACAATGATGATAATAATAACGATGATGATAGTAATGATAATAATAATAATGATGATAATGATAGTGATAGTGATGATAGTGATAATGATAATAATGAATATAGTAACAACAACAAAATAATGTTAATAATATAACAAGAACTACAACAACAACAACAACAACAATAATAATAATAATAATAATAACAATCATCATCATCATCATCATCATCATCTTCATCATCATCATCATCACCATCATCATAATGAGGACAAGAACACCAACAATAACAATAATGATGATGATGATGGTTATGATAATCGAGCAACCAGTGGTCAAAACATCAGACTACTCAACTCCAGAGCTGGCGATCGTGAGTTTAAATGGTCCATAATATCAGATGTTCAAAGTTTGAAAACCACCGCTGTCCACCCAATAGTAAACAGGGACCTGATTCAGTCCAGGGAACATTGAGGCGGTAGTAGGAGGGGGGTGGGTCCCCCTTCCATGAACACATATTCTACATGATGATTTGTGGTTTTGTTTGTGATAGTTTCTATTTGAACCATTTGTTTGACAAGTGCAGAATACATTTCAATATCATTTCCTTCGGTGAATGTAGCTTTGACTTATAGCACACTATCTGTGCAAGGTTTCTCTCTATCTCTGTGTCTCTGTCTCTTTCTATCACTTTCTCTTCCTCTCTCCTTTCTCTCTCTCTCTTTCTCTTTCTCTCTGTCCTTGTTTCTCTCTTTCACACTCTCTGTCTTTCTTTCTCTCTCTTTCTCTCTGTATTTCTCTCTCTCTCTCTCTCATTTTATTTTGTTTATTTATTATTTGCTTTTGCTTTGAATTTGTAGGAGTTATCTGTGGTACATCTTCCGGTTTGGATGGACCCTGACAGTGATGGACATAAATCATTTGGATAAGATGAACAGTATAAGGAATGCAGAGAACTATAAAATAGGCATTCTGGCTCACCCACCTCCGCCAGCTCCAACCGGCTAAAGCCGGTTTCGCTGCTGCTCCGGCGGCTTACCCAGAATGCCTATTTTATAGTTCTCTAATAGTAAACACTTTACAAACATACATAATGTGTAGGATTATCTGTTTTTAACACTAATTTAGAAAACTTTTGAGACTTCAGTTTTTCTTGATCAATAACATCATTCTCACGCATACATTCATCAAATGTAAAACAAATTTCTGCAAAACTCTTCACATCTGGCCGCATTACTGATCACCTCTGGATCTCACTTGAGACCCTATGGCGCCCTAGGGCCCCAAGCCAGACCCAGAGGGTCACATATAACACGGCCAGATGTGAAGGGTTTTGGGAATATGCCTCCAACAGTAGTATACTTTTATACTTGTTTGCCTGCTTTCTATTTGTCTAATTTGGGCAATCCCCTCACCCCCATTTTAGTGGTCCTTCCCATAGCCGCACCAGGGCGACCATTTTAGGTTTACGGGCGTTTATAGCCGCGCCAGTGACCATATTCTGGGTTTACGGGCGTTTATAGCCGCGCCAGTGACCCAATACGAAAGTAGGAAGGATCACTTGAGGGCAGGGAAGAGGGCAAATTTAGACTTTTCAATGCCATGACAACCAAGTATTTAAAACTACTGCAGGCATATCCCCAATGTTGTTAACTTCAAGATTTATATATATACTGTACACAAACAAACGCTTTACAATTACATGGTGTCTACTTGTAAAGTTGTTTTTATTTGCCTAGAGTAAAGTTGTTTTTAAAGTTGTTAAAACAACACCAAAAGCTAAATAACAAAGTGCATCTTACCTTACTTTTTAGTCACTACTTTTTAATAAATATTTGTTTTAAATGCTTTTAGATTTAAATATAAAAATGCTGCTTTTAATACATAAAATTGGGAAAAGATTATTTTGAGGTGGGGAATTTAGCCGCCTAAATTTATACAATGACGTCTAACGCCTGTACTAAACGACGCCGGTGGGGAATTTAGCCGGCTAAATTTATACAATGCCGCGTGGGCGGCCTGCAGTAAACGACGCCCTTACATCCGTTATGTGTAACTTGACACGAACCTGGAAACAGTGCGGCGCTTCGTCTCGGCTATTGTGCAGTTGAGTAAGCCGTGGCTAGACATGTCTGACCTAAATACTACATAAAGGCAGAAGGGAGTTGTCTCCCCGGAAAAGAATGTAACAATTAATTGTGAAAAAAATCGTCATTAAGTCGTTCTAGGTTCTTATTCAAGTCGGCATCACGTTCTTATTTAAGTTCTTAACAAGTTTTTATTCAAGGTCTTAACAAGTCAACATCAAGTTCTTAACAAGTTCTTATTCAAGTACTTATTCAAGTTCTTAACAAGTCGTCATCAAGTCGTCATTAAGTTCTTATCAAGTCGTCATTAAGTTCTTATTTAAGTTTTATCAAGTCGTCATCAAGTCGTTATTAAGTTCTTATTCAAGTCACTTATAATTATTTATTAAGTTCTTGAAATATTATTCCATCTGAAATGGATCAAAATGATCTTTTGTTGTTGGCGGTTCTGGCATGCTTTTTTGTTTGGCTTCTGTATTTAGTGGCTGTGATTTTTTTGACTGCTTTGGTTTTTGCTGGCGTTGTTTATATGTTTTATAAACGTAATAACCACCCCCACCAACAGCAATGACGCCAAAAATGCTAACTCTTTTAATCCAAATAATCCATGACGACTTTGGTGTTGTAGGTCTTGAATCAACTTGTGTATTTACAGCTGGCATTGAAACAACTGTTGGCGTTGGCGATGTTATGTTTTCATTATGAGTTACATTTTGTGATTGCAACATTAATTTTTTTTGTTTGTTCCACTCTGCTAATTTTTTTCCTGCTGCAACACGCCCAGGATGAGGAGGCTTTTTACTGGTCACTTTCTCCATCAATGTTTTCTGCTGATTTTCTGGCTCGGTCATTTTGAAGGGAAACAAAATCTATATGATTAAAAGTAATTAATCCCATGATTAATGGCGATAACAATGTTCCAAATCTGTAATATAGATCACATCCTAGAGACTCTAATGACTTTGTTAAAACTGGATCCTGCGTTAAATCATACATAAAATCTTGTTCAGAATCAATGGGCGCAAATCTACTAACTAGTTTAGTGTACAAACTAAGAACTGTTTGCCCAACGCTTTTTACCATTCTTGACCCTAATTGCGCTTCATACCTGTTGTGATACTTTACAATGTCTTGCGTTGACATCTGTTGAATCTGTTCTATGCTGAATTCATTTCCGAGGTACTGTTTTGTTTTTCCACACGCCGCCAAAGAATACAGCCTTTCCTTTTGGCGCATAATAGCTTGGTCATCAACTTGATCATTTGTAAGTTCAGGAAGTAAATCATCGCAGTTCATGTTTTATTAATGAATAAATATTATTTTATTTTTTAAAAATGAGCACCGAAAAAACTATTACTAACCTCGTATACCATTCTGCTGTTATTGGAGGCCTAAGTGTAGGATACACAATGCTTGGTAAAAGCTTGTTAAGAATAAAACCAGCAGATCTTGGCAAACTAGGCTTTGAAGACTCAGCAAAGTTGATTGCTGTTATTACAGCTTCATTTGCTACGAAAGATTTTCTAGTTAAGCAAGGAATAATTCCAGACAGTATCAATATGTAAAATTAAAAAAATACATTTATAAAAATGGCTTCACTCGTAATGATGATAGGCGGCGCAGTGGTCAACGCGCTTGCTTTTAGCGGAAGTAATTACGCATTTAGTAAACTACAAAATAACGATGAGAGAAAAAGACATAACAGAGCTATGGAGCAACTAGCCGCTGCACAAGACACCTATGAAAAGCAAAGAATGGAGCAGTTAGATTTTATTAACGACAGACTTAAACAACAGGGACATGCAGCTTACACATTTAAAGATGTTGACCAGGCAATAAAAGAATATTTTCTAGTAACAGGCAAGCCAATCGAGACATTGCCTCCACCAAAATTCAGCGATTTTTATCAACCATCAGAAAAACAAAAGATGCAAGAAATATTGTTTATTGTCTTTGGCATGACCGCTGTGTATTTTGTTGCACAAAGTATTGGCTGAATAAAAATGTACAAAATCTATTATTCGCCAAAAGGATATTGGAAGGGAATAACAGCAATTAAAAAGCTAAGCCAAGCAGCTGGAGTCAGTGAACAAACAGCAAAAGAATGGTTATCTAAACAAGCGATTTGGCAAATTTATCTACCAGCGCCTAAACGAATACAAAGACCACACTTTGTCAACACAATACCGAACGACACCCATCAAATGGACCTTCTATATTTACCCCATGATACGATTAGACGAAAAAGATTTAAGTACGCACTTACAGTCATTGACATAGCTTCAAGATACAAAGATGCTGAACCATTAACACAAAAGAGTGCTTCTGCTGTTGCTGTCGCTTTACAACTGATATATCAACGAGGACCCTTAACTTATCCTCGCATGATTCAAGTCGATGATGGGAAAGAATTTAAAGGACAAGTGAATCAATTATTGTTAAAACATAGAGTTACCATTAAAAGAGGCATTCCGGGTGTTCACAGATCACAGGGTTTGGTTGAAAACTTTAACAAACAGTTATCTGAAAGACTTTTCTCCTACCAGTATCACAGAGAGCTGATTGACAATTCTCGCAACACAGAATGGGTTAGAAGACTGCCCTCAGTTTTGCGCGCAATGAATAATGAAGAATTTAAAGGTCTAAAACCAGTACAAGCAATCAAAAAACAAACAATAAATGTTGTTGAAGGAGAGTCTTCATCAAGCAAACTATTACCATTTGGTTTGAAAGTGAGATACCTTTATTCACCGGGAGAAGCGGAAGGGGACACTCGCATCAGGGCAACAGATCCAGTTTGGAGTGTTGATCCATATGAAATAAAAAGAATTGTAAAGATGAATCCGCCTGTGTATTATTTACGAGAAACTGACACAACAAAACGACCAGCCCCTCAAAGATCTTTTGTGAAGGAAGAACTGCAGATAATCCCACCAGACACAGTTCCGCTTTAACTGATTTACGTAAATATATTTGAGTTAAAATGGAAGCTCAAAAAAAATTATTTGCGTATAGATTTATTATTAAAACAATGATAAAGAATAAACTACCCATTGATCCTAATTTATATGAAAAAATCAAAAATCTTGAAAAAATCAAAAATCTTGAAACCACAACCACAAATAATCCAGCTATACTGGATAAAGAAATTACTGAGTATCTAATTGCGCTTGACCAAATGTCCTCCAGTGCCCAATTGCATATGAATACTCTGGATTAACAAATACTCGTTTAGTGTTTGTTCTATCTAATGACTTCTTTGTTACAACTGTTGTGTTAATCTCATGCAGATTAGATCGCAGCTTGTAATTGTCATGATGAAAAGTCTTATTGCCAAACAATGCTTTTTTGTAGTTGTCATGTGATATGCTTGACTGCACAGCGCTGCGAGATATTCCCTTTGCTTTTTTAACAACTTTTTTTTGGCTTGAAAGACTGTACATTTTCGACCTTAAACCAACAAACTCCTTGATCACACCACCAGATAATTCATCCTTCATCTTACCTAAAACCTTCTTATTAATAACTGAATGCAAAGGTGAATCTTTAGGGTAATCAGATGTGTCGTACCATCCTGCATGCCCTTTAGCTACTTCTAATTCCATGTCTTTATAGATATCTTCAGTAGGGATATCTATAACAAAGGAATCTGTATCTGTGTACAGAACTCTGGACTCTGGATACAAGGGTTTAAAGTAGTCATAAAGAAATTCTAACATCAAAAGCTTCGACAGCTCTAAAACAGTAAACCCAATAAAAACGGGCTTATCCAATTTGACTTTCTTTTTTTTCATCATTATACCAAAAAGCTGATCATGAAATCTTCTGAAGTCCTGATAATTAGGTTTTGATGTCAACTTAATTGCATCGTTCTCTCTGGTGACCAATCTAACATCTTTACGCTTGTGCGGATTTTCCATAGTCTTTCCAAAACAGCTGTTGTTCATCAACTTGAAAAAGTCTTTTTCTGAAGCATCTGTGGATTTAGTTCTGAGATCAGTGTTCTTCATTATGTATGGTTTCATGAACTGTTCTTGATCAAAAGCAATTATACGATGAACAGCTGTCAACTTCAAACCATGTCTTAAATAAAATTGAAGAAGTCTGTAATGACAGACATAATTTTTTTTGTCACGAAGATTAGGCACAAGTTTAGGTGGTTCTGTCATTGACACTTTTAGACTTTCTGCCGCTAATGGATAGTCATTATGGTAATCATGAAGTTCATGAGGATATTCTAAATCAACTTCTAGAATGAGGCCTCTTTTACGATCAGCTTCTAGACTCTGAAGCCATTTTAAAAACTTTTGAGTGTCTTTGAGTCCTGTGTACATTTTAAAGTTACGTAACGGTAGTGACTGCGCCATTGCCCATCCATACAGATTGTTTGCATCTAAATACATGAGATAGTTAGACCTTTTACTTGGATCATAGTCGTCCAAGTATTTGTTGTTTGCTTTACAGTAATGGTGCGACGCCATACTGATTCCCCCACGCAATCCGTTTTCAATCATCTGAAGCATTGGCAGGTCAGACAATAAATCAATTTGTACTCCAGTAAATTTTAAGAAAGCATCCCAGCTCATCCCGGGCGCAGAAATGTAATGCGCGGGATCCAAGCTGTAATGTTTCATGCAGGTCTTTCTGTAATTTTCAAAGACGTCCGCCAACAAACAGGTATCCGCCATTAAATAGGAATCATGATAGTCTCCCATTGTTTTACACTCTAACTTCTGCCACGCATCTTGAGCATAAGAATAATCAGAATCACTGATGTCCTTTCCTCTGAGACTAGAAAAGAACGCGCCTTTAGGCGGAAGTGTATCTTCGTCAAACCTTTGCCAACTGTTCATGTACTCATAAGGGTAAACGCCCTTTCTAACAAGAGTTGGGTCAAAATATTCTTCTGTTATTGGGCAGGACTTTAAGGACATAGCCAGTGACTCTAATGAACCCATCATGTGTTGCATAGAGTCGTAGAAAGACATGTTATTTAAAGTGAAACACATGTACTTTTCTGATGACTGTGCAATGCATGACACCCTGAAGTCGCTGGTTACTGCTTGCATTATAAGGTGAGAGTCGTAACCTCGCAAGTTGTGAAAGAATATAGGCAGCTTCCATGTCTTTGGTTCAAACTTTAGTTGAAGATTGCATTTGTTATGTGCTGCTCCTCTAAACTTTCCACTAATGTGATCATGGTCTCTTACTGTTGGATTCTCTGCGGTGGCAACCAAGGCCGCCCCACAAATCCAACAGTGAGTGGCTGAGTCATACTGTTGTTGGTCTTCAGGCGTCATTATGATTTCAGATAAGTTTAGATTATTAGAACAGGCATTACGCACTTGCTGCATGCGTTTTAAGAAGTATTTTGCAGCATTTGGTCCTCTGTATAATTCTGGCTTTGAATGGGCGCCATCCGACCTAACAATGATGAAGGCAAATGAGCAAATCTGATGATTACTCATTAAGACTGTTTTAGGAAGTTTCTGTGGGGTTGGTCCTTCATAAGGAACAATGAGTGATTCGAAGTCTGCGTAAACAACATATGGACTAGTTTGCAACCGTTTCCAGTTCTTAAAACTAACTTTACTGCCTTCTCCGGGCGTAATTAGTTCTGTATCACAGTCAACTGGGCTAATACAATGTTTTATATGTTCGCTCGCAGCTTGAACGGACGGAATTCTTGTTAAACATTTTCTACAAAATTCTTGTTTGCTATGTTGTTTTGTAGTATGCACTAGTAATCTACTCATTGTGCGTATTAGAGTGTAGTGCAACCCATTAAGGCTTTGCATTAGGAGTAAGTCTACATGACTCCTGGTTGGTTCGCCTATTGTTGGACTGTTCTTTGACACTCTAATTGGCAGAAGGTTGGTTTCTTCAGACCATGTGTAGACATTAACAGTTATTGGTGGATTTTGTTTTTCAAACTGATCAATTTTGTCTACAGCCATAGGAAATTCAAGGCCGTTAAAGTTAAGATTATTGGCCCACTGTAAATAGTTAGATACTCTCTCTGCATTTTTGGCAACGTGATGCAGCCTAGCAAGAACGCACCACATAAAACATTTGTCGTCTGAATTTTTTATGTTTAAAACTGCTTTCTTTGCAACTAATGTTGGAGGCAGTGGAATGTAAGCCTTGCCTACAATTGGCTCATACTTAGCTTGTCTTAATCTGATGTCTAGGACTTCACCCTCTGACCAACCAGAGCCTCTCATTTTAGCTGCTTCAGAGGC
>CM065748.1:8128933-8136433 GCA_033310375.1 Conus canariensis | reverse complement strand
TTTTTCAGAAGAAACAGTATTAAAAACTATGCACGATCCGCCGCTACCTATGAGAGAAATAACGGCCCTTGATCATGCTTTGAAAAGCATCAGAGGCGAATTAACAAACAATTTAGCAAAACTGGGTGAACTAGATGAGCATATAAAAAGAGAAAAAGAAAAACTAGTTGAGGCTGATGACCACAACTTAGGACCTGGTGTTAAAGAAAGAATAACACAAAGACTAAAAGATCTTGAACAAGAGAGATCAGCAAGACTAGAAGTGTTGTCTAATAACCGAGAACAATTACGAACTCAAGTGAGCAGAATAAGAGAAACTATCCAAAGAATTTTATATGAAGACACAACGTTAGCAGAACGAATAAGAACACTGTTTAGAGAGCAAGGCGTCACATTAGCAAGTGTTATAACAGCCTTAGGATTTGCAATAAGTACACTGGTGATGGCTCTTACAGGCGGCGGTGGTGGGGGAGCAGTGCCACCAGGCCCGCCAACAGATAAATCATGGGTAAAAAAACAACTCGATCACCTTGCAAGTTTATTAAAAAAATTAGCCAGTAAGGCAATAGACTCTTTGCCTGGTATAATAGGGGGGATCGTTAGCTGGCTTTTGTCTGCTGCAAGTAAAGTAGTTGGCTTTATGGCCGAGCACTTATGGGCATTAGTTGTCTTAATAGTTGGGTTACTCTTTAGTAAGATAAAGACCAAGTAATCCTAGGGCAGTTAATCCAATAACAAGTGCCGTCTTTTCATATTCATGGTCATTATTTCTTGGGACCACAGGGATTGAATGGGGGGGGGTTTGGGGGCTCGGGGATTGGTGGGGCTTCTTTTTTTATTGCTATTGCTGGCTTAGAATTTATGTCGTTTTTTCCGACCTTCTCTTCTTTACCAGCCACAAGGATTTCATTATTATAGTTTATTATTGTTCCTATCTGAAGTCTGAGGTCAGAAAGCAGCATGTATAAACCAGTGCCAACAGCAAAGTCTACTTTCGATCTTGCGTATTGCAAAACATTTTGGTACCTTTTAATACTTGAAGGCAAATCAATTGCAGAATTAATAGAATCCTCTAAATTTGCTAAATACTGTTTTTGGGCGTCAAAGCCAGTAGAAGGATCAATTATGTTTGATCTCGTTTGTGCTTGCGAACCTAGCAAACACCAAACATAAGTACGAATGGAGTCGTTTATTCGTTCTATTCCCGCTCTAGTTAGACCATTAGAAGTATCCAAAATAAATGTTGTCCATGCTGTTTTATGCTCTTGCTCTATGGACCCGAGGTGAACAGTTGTGCCTGAAGAGAAAGATGTGTAAGGAGGATTCCAATCATAGTTATACTTTCTGTGCACGCCCCAAAAATAAAGGGTGCCTAAACCATGATTAAGATCCAACTTTTGTCTAAAGTCTGTCTTTGGGTCAATATCAAATTCGTTACAGATCCTTTCAAAAGCCTTGTAATCTATTCTGTTGCTGAATGGATTAAACGTTTTGTCATTTGGTAATGGCGCTTGCAGTTCAGACAAAATACGTCTGAAGGTGTAATAAAAATGAAATCTATACACTGACCTCACCAAAGGATCAGGATGATTTAAATGATCAGCATACGACACTCCACACCCAGTTGATGCACAAAACACAGCAAAGTTTAACTGGTTCTGATAAAACTGCGTCGGATGACTGAACCACACTTTCGGGATGTAGTCGTTTTTGATAGGAGGGTTAAGATAACGATCCAATGGAGTACTAACCTTTACTTGAAAGGCGTCAGTCTGAGTCACAGAAATGTCGAGGGTATCAGTTGTTATATCTTTAGGACTGTAGTGCGGTCCAACAGAATATTTTGCATTAGTATATTTGAATGCACTCATTTTTAAATTTGTTTTAAAAATGTTTGTAACAATAACAACTCAAGACAGTCCTTCGTTTTTAGAATATGCTATTGATAATAACTGCGGAACCCAAAGGGTCGCACTCCATGAAATATTCTACAAAGTCGTATGGTTTAATATAAGTCAATCCAAGAGGAATAATGAGATTCGAAAACTTGATGACGGAGGAAACTTAATTAGCCAGTTAACCATACCTGATGGTTATTACGGGTTTTGCTCACTAAAAGAAGCAATGAGTAACTTCGACATTACTCTCAAACTTAACAATGCAAATCTAAAAACAATGTTAACATTCAAACCTGAAAAAGAAGTAGTCCATTACTTTTTTGATGTAGAGCTAGCTAAAATGTTAGGCTTTAAAATCGATTATATCTATCATAAATTTAGAGTTGCACCAGACGAAACTACTTTTGAGGGAGAATATCCGCTCGATCTTGCCTTATATCCATTACTCTATGTACATTTGGATGAGCTGAGCACTGATGAAAACTTATATGATGGAAGGCCCTCAACTGTTTTAAGAGCTCTTCCATCAGGGAAAGCTGCATATTGCGATTATGAAATTATACGATTCCCTAATTTACAGTTTAAAAGATTAGCTTGTGGGAGGGTCAGATCATTTAATATAAAGATCACAGATAAAACAGGGAAAGTCGTGAAATGTGATAACCTGCACATTGTTTTAGAAATAAAATAATACGTTGTTTTAAAAAATGTCACGCGGACCAGACGATTCGGGGGTTACATTAGCGCCTGAGAGGTGTGTAACTTTAGAATTAAAAGACCTTGCAGACGTTGAGGACTTTGAACAAAACGGTGAGATAGGCACTTTATATGGTTTTGAGTACACTAAAGATGGTTATTATAAGCGCAAAGAGGTTGACGACAACAAAAGGTTTCCTAAACTAGAACAACTACGCAATCTAGAAGCAAATAATACAGGTCAGTATGAATATAAAATAGTTCGAAAAACTGACAACAAATGGCACTTAGAACCATATTTAGAATGGGACATAAAATTTGAATTCTTAAGCCCATTTACATTTTTTGACCGTCAAAAAAGTTTCAGAAAAGCATTGAACTCTGGCCCTTTACATGTAAGTCTTATGCCAGAGGACAACAGTCGGAAAGAGATCGAAATAAAGCCGTTTGGGGACAAACAGTACATCCTCCACAGAAGAGAATCGGTTTTAAAGAAAGCTTCTACAAAATTACAGTTCATTCCACGCACAAAATTAGGAGACACGTTCACAATGATATTTAAAATTTCTGTCTTAAAAGATGAGGCAAGAAATGGAGCTGTGGGTGTTAGTGACAACCTTATGGAAGGAATTCTTATTAGCTGGCAAAACTTAGACGTTGACAAACTTAAAGTTACTGTCGTCGTTCTTTACAATGGCGAGGATATTAAGGTCATAACAACAAGCAACAAAATTGATATTAGTTTAAATAGAAACGATCTTACAGAACTGAACTGGATTAATCTTACACATTTGGGCCTTATAGGGTTTTATTATACTGAACAAGTTTTGACAGAGAGTATGATAAAAACAATAACTGGTGTAAATTAAATTCTGTTTTAAAACTATGGAGCAAACGACTTTGGTGTCAATGCCGATGTTAAACTTTATGATACAACCCCCTCATTGTTCATTGATTTGTGGACAGACTGGTTGTGGAAAAACAATATTTGTCCTCGACCTATTACAAACAGTTTATCGTTATAATTTTGATCATATAGTAATTTTCTGCCCAACACTTAAATGGAACAAAGCATATCACGACAGAAGGTTTATATGGACAGATGATGACATATATTTAGTTGATCCTAGCAATAAACTGAGTGAGTGTTTAGAACATTTCTTTAGACAGTTTGAAGGAACTCAGACACTATTTATTATAGATGACTGTTCGGCAGAAAGAGACATAGTTAAAAAGAGAAACACTTTATCAAAACTGGCTTTCAGTGGAAGACATGCTGGGATAAGTGTGTGGATTCTATGTCAAAAATATAACTCAGTTTTAAAAGACTTTAGAGAGCAATTAAAGACAGTGGTTTTATTTCACATGAAAGACAGAGACGCATTTGATGAATGTATGAAAGAAAATGATGTTATTGAAAACGATCAAGAAAAACGAAGGATTAAGCAAAAACTTAAGTCTCAAAAGTTTTCTAAATTAGTGTTAAAAACAGATAATCCTACACATTATGTATGTTTGTAAAGTGTTTACTATTAGAGAACTATAAAATAGGCATTCTGGGTAAGCCGGCGGAGCAACAGCGAAACCGGCTTTAGCCGGTTGGAGCTGGCGGAGGTGGGTGAGCCAGAATGCCTATTTTATAGTTCTCTAATGCAGATCACGGATATCCCATAAATGATAAGGGAGGTCTGAAGTGTGACCATGAATAAGGAGAAGACACAAAATCTGCCCCAGGCAGCACTGAACCCAGGGCAGTTCCAGGAGGGGAGGTACAGACAGCCCACTGAACCCCCTCCTCTGCCACTGTCTGCCACCTGTACCCGGCAACACCCTCACAACCAGACGTGACTCACCCTGAGTGTGCTACCCGGTACTTTGATTTCATGGGCCTACAAATTCCTCTCCCCCTTTCCCCGCCAATGAGGACTGGCCATGTGTATGACCGCTGACAGGGGACGCCACTCGTCGAGCTACAAAGCCATGCCACGCGAGTTATCCCACTTAGTGAGCCATTTTGTTGCACCTGGGGGGGGGGGGGGGGGGGGGTGAGGGGGGGTGGGGGGGGGTAGAGGGGGGTGGGGGGGGGGAATTTTGGCTGTGAGGCCGGTTGCTGTTGTGGCTCTATGATCAGATTGTCACCGTTGCCACTCTATTATTGTTGATGATCTCAGCGTTTCGAGGGGAGGAGACTAGAAAGTTTTTTTTGTTTGAAAGCGTTTTCATGTCTTCTGCCACCCCACTGAGCTGCTGGAGTTGTCCCCCTTGCTTGAAATTATGGCCGTCACAGTGAGTGAAGGAGTTAGTGAGTGAGACTGATGATGTAGGGCACAAGGTGTCGCCCTGTGTGGTCCCTGTTGAAGAGGGCGCTAAGAAGACCCCTGCTCCTCTGTCACGGTTTATGGGTTTAGGTTTCTGTAGAGACCACACGTGCACGTGTCATTAGGTTCATCATGACAAAAGTTCTTCAAAGTGTGTTTAGTGTTTGTCCTTTGACAATGACTATTTGAAGGCTTCGCTAGTACTATCGAGTCTCCTTATTCCAGTCGTAGTTTTTATTACTGGCTGAACTTTGCTTCTTTTATAGAGATCGGAGCTGATTTGTAGTGGGGTTGGTCATTGTAACAATTGTACTAGTTTTTTTTATCCTTATTAAATGAAGAACGCATTGTTATGTGAGTTCAAGTTATTCAGTGCTATTTCAGGAATTTGTTGGACGTGGATTCAAGAACTTAAGATCATCTGTGTTTAGTGTATTTCGTGCAGCTTTAGTATTTTCACAAAGTGTTAACTACAAAATGAAGAACATGCAAATTTTTGTTTTGAGAATACTGTCAGCAGTTAGTGTACATTAATGTAAGATGTGTGTGGTGTGTGTGTGTGTGTGTGTGTGTGTGTGTGTGTGTGTGTGTGTGTGCGGCGCGCGTGCGCGCGTGCGTGCTCACGTGTGTGTGTATGTGTGTGTACATACTTGTCATTCACTGTACTTTTTGTGAAAGTAGTGTTTCATCAATGTAGAAAAAAACATAAGACCTACGTATCGAATTCAGTGCAAGATGGGCGTGGAATCATTAAATTCTAAGATGGCACTAAGTCCAAGATGTTGAATTCAACGCCCATATTGCGCCGAACTCAACAAAGACAAGTGATAGCTTGTTCTTCATATTTATTGTCCTGAGTGTTGTTTATCTTGCCTGAAGAAGATCTAAGAGGTGGAAACGCGTCGTGTGTTGCTTTGTGATTCGTTTGTCCATATTGTTCGGTGGAATCATAATAACTGATTCAATTTTGTTTCCTCACCAGTTGTTAAGACAAAGTGTCATTTACATCACTCCGCTCCATACCTCGCTACTGGGCAACACATTGAGTTTCGTTTCTCTCCCGTGTACGCACAAAGAACAAGAACATGACTTTATTCACTGTTTTCATAAACTCTTTTGTGTCCGACAATGTTCAGATATTAGTGAAATTGTCTAGTTTGTTTCCCATAATGAGAAATACATTATGTACGTGTGTGCATATACATATGCACATACGCATGTATGCGTTTGAGCGCGTGTACGCGTGCACGCACACACAACACACACACACACACACACACACACACGCACACACACGCGCGCGCGCGCACGCGCACGCACGCGCACGTGTGCATACATACACATAGTGCTCACAAGTGCGTAATCTCTCTCTCTCTCTCTCTCTCTCTCTCTCTCTCTCTCTCTCTCTCTTCTGTCTCTCAATCTCTCTCTCTCTCTCTCTGTCTGTCTGTCTGTCTGTCTGTCTGTCTGTCTGTCTGTCTGTCTGTCTGTCCTCTCTCTCTCTCTCTCTCTCTCTCTCTTCCTTTAAGATGAGTTTTTATTCTTTTCCTACTATAACCAGTTAGGTCTGGTTATAGTTTTTATACAATAAATACACATTTCTGATGCGTCAGAAGTAAATGTCATTCATTACCTTCCCACCCAGATCTTTGTCCCCCACACTGAGAAAAAAACAAAACAAAAACAAAACAAAAGAAAACAACGTTCCTCACTCAGGAAGAGCCAGGTGTGGGGCCCAGGTCTGTACGCTCTGGGCTATGTACGTGACGGAATGCCCCTGCTCCCTACAGTAAACCTCTCTCCTCCTGCCCTCCCCCTTCCCCCAGTCACCTGTCTCCCCTCCTCCCCCGCCTCCTCACCAGATGAATGACCTCACTCCGAACCACAAGCAGTTGAAGTAAATAAATTGAATATGTAAATAAACATGAGAATAAGTAAAGAAGCGAGTAAATATATGGATAAATAAATAAATAAATGAAGAAATAAATGAAAAGATAAATAAATACACAAATGAAGAAATACATCCATAAATACAGTTTGCAGACACACTCAGAGCAGATAACTATCTACCTTGATTGCAAAGACACAGATCGGGGAAAGAGGAGGTGTGTGTGTGTGTGTGTGTGTGTGTGTGTGTGTGTGTGTGTGTGTGTGTGTGTGTGTGTGTGTGTGTGAGAGTGAGTGAAAAGGGGAAGGTTTTTTTTCAAATGTTCTGGAATCCCCCCCCCCCCTCCCCTGCATCCCTATGATCCCTCCAATTGATGTCATTTAAAAAAGTAAATAAGGGGGTGCATTAAACAGTGGTTTTTAGAAAGGTAAAAAAATACTACATAGATAAAACATGACATTACTAGCACACACACAGACACACAGACACAAACACACAGACACACACACACACACACACACACACACACACGATCAATGGGGTCAATGTATGGATGTTGGCCTTTTAACCATGGTGATTTCACCCCTATTCTTTTTCCTGCCCCCCCCCACTTTCTCCCCCCCCCCCCCCCCACACACACACACACACAACACCTAGCCACAAAACGTAGTGATTGTCAGCCAGTTAGTAAATTTTACTC
>CM065748.1:8066433-8126433 GCA_033310375.1 Conus canariensis | reverse complement strand
CAGGGAATACGAGGCTTATGCGCTAGGCTGTATAAAGCCATTCTGCTTGACTGATATTCCTAATGATCTGAATGTGACCCTAGCCTGTATCTCTACCTCTACACGCATCTAACAGCCCAGAGGATGTTGCCATCATTATTTGTTTTTTTTGTTTTTTTTTACAACTTTTTTAATTCGTTTTAATCAACGTACAAAAACATAACAACATTTGTACATAAAGAGTAATAATTTTTTTTACCAAACATACACAAAGAAAAAAAGGGCTATATATATAAAACAAAAAACAAAAAACAAAACAAAAACAACAGATATACACGTACACGTACATCTATGTAACGAACAGCTATCGATCAATATATAGATGTAAACAGCAACATCAGCAAGAATAAAGACATTTGTATACATGTATGGTCATAATTGTCAATGCACTCTAAACACTGAATGTGTTTAGAGTGCATTGATGAATCCAGCCCAAAGTATTGTTTTATCAATGCAACATTTACAGGAGAAAATATCACTTTACATAATTATAATTTTCATATTTCGTTCATCATTTTCCTTCTTTCTTTTTCCCCCTTTTTTTTCTTCTCATAAGTGGTAAATATGGTAACCATCTTGTTTTAAAAACATGTCCATTCCAGTTTATATCTGCAATTTATTTTTCGATTTTATAACGTGAAAGTAGGTACCTTTGGAAGGAGAGTATATCAGGAAGACAATGGTCAAATTTGCATTTATAGATATACTGTTTTCCTAAAAGAATTATTAAATCTAAAACCGAGTCTGTAGATATGATTTCATCATATCCAAAAAGTATAACTTTCTCACGAAATGTAAAGTTTGTACATGGAAAGCATTTTGATTTTAGCAGTCTCTCCAAATTTTCCCAAAGCTGTTTTGAGTAATCACACTCCCAGAAAATATGCTCTTCTTCTTGATGTAATGCCCACAATCATCAAGTTGATTATTTTGGCATACTAACAACTGGGTCTGCGCAGCGGGAGGGAGGATCGGAGGGTGGGTAGGGGAGAGGGGGGGTCTGAGGGGGGAGGGGAGGGTGGAGAGAGGATCAGTGAACTCTTGACACAAAAGTGTCAAGAGTGGTGGCTCCAGCCACCTCGTCCGGCAGATTGTTCCAGTCCCTGACGGTGTTGGGGAGGAAGGCGGCCTGACGATAGTCGGTGCGGCACTGCAGCTGGCGGAGTTGGTGTTGATTACCCCTACACTGTCTGACAGGGGCAGGTTGGATATTGGCTTTGTCGAAGTGGACTTGGTCATTGAGTATTTTATACAGCATGGCCAGTCTACTGGATCTTCGACGCTGCTGGAGTGAAGGCCACTGGAGTCGGTCAAGCATGGCGGTGACACTCGATCTGTTGTGGTATCTATTGACCACAAAGCGGGCTGCTCGTCGCTGAACCGCTTCCAGCTGTTTTACATGCGTGTCAGAGGAGGGGTCCCAAACTGTGCAGGTGTACTCTAAAATGGGGCGGACATAGCTTTTGTACGCTGTCTCTTTCAGGTGGATGGCGCTGATCTTCAAGTTGCGCCGCAAGAAGCCTAGGGTCTTATTGGCTTTGGCACAGATGATGTCAATGTGCTTGTCCCATGACAGATTGTTTTGAATGGTCACCCCGAGGTATTTGGCCGACGTCACTGTCTGGAGTGTTTGTCCATGCAGTTGGTACGTGCTGGTGAAGGGCTGTCTCTTATGGGTCACTGGGAGGGTGGTACACTTGTCTGGATGGAATGACATCTCCCAGCTTCTCTCCCAAAGCTCTAGCCGATGCAGATCTTCTTGCAGTCGGTTGGTGTCGTGGTCTGATGTCCTGACCCTGTACACAGCGGTGTCGTCGGCAAAGAGTCTGGTCCGCGCAGTGAGTTGCTCTGGGAGGTCGTTGATGTATACTAAGAACAACGACGGCCCGAGGACCGAGCCCTGTGGAACTCCTGAACGTACGCTGCAGAACTCTGATGTGCTGCCCTCGACTACCACCGCTTGACGTCGGCCGGAGAGGAAGGGTTTTTTTTTTATCCATCTATTGACATTGCCTGTTTGCGACACTCCATAATAGTGAAGTTTATGGATCAGAAGGCTGTGGTTCACCTTGTCGAAAGTCTTCGCAAAGTCCAGCACTATAATGTCTGTCTGCTTCCCTCTCTCGGTGTTGTCGGACAGTTCCTCGGTCAGCTCCAGCAGTTGTGTCTCGCAGGATCTTTTCTTACGAAAGCCGTGCTGTTGTGGACATAATATGTCATTCTGCTCGAGGTGGTCCATGAGAGTGCTGACAACAATGTGCTCCAAGATCTTGCAGGGCACACTTGTTAAGGACACTGGTCTATAGCTGGCTGGGTCGTAGTGCTCTTCCTTCTTGAAAATCGGTGTTACGAGAGCGTCTTTCCAGTCTGATGGTACTTCGCCTGTTGAGATGGATGATTGGTAGATGGTCGTCAGTATCGGGGCCACTTCCTCTGCCAACTCCCTCAGGACACGGGGGCTGATGCCATCCGGTCCGCTTGCCTTATACGGGTTCTGGTTTTGCAGGAGCTTCTTGACTTCGTCGGAGGTTATGGTGATATCCCTGAGTTCAGTGTAGCTGCCCGCTGACATCCTACATTTCTGCTGGAATTCTGTCTCTGTGAATGTTTTTCCCTCACCAAAGACGGAGTGGAATTGTGCATTGAGAGTCTCTGCTTTCTGTTTGGCATCCACTACCAGGCGGCTGTTGACTCTAAGGGGGGCGACTCCGAGTTTCGCTGTGCGCTGGTGTTTGATCAACGTCCAGAAGCGTTTGCGGCTCTGTCTTCCCTCCTCGTCCTCAGTCACTGTCTGGTTAATGTATTTCCAGTACGCACGTCTGATTTCGCACTGGACATCTCGCCGTAGCTGGTGGAACTTGGCCAGCATGTCATCATATCCAAGTTTCTTCATCAGCCGGTAAGCCCGGTCCCTTTGGTTGATTAACTTTTTCAAATCCGGGGTGATCCAGGGTTTGCCGGCTTTTCCTCCTCCGGTGATGACTTTGGGATGAATTGCTTCACTGCTTTGATCAGAGTGTCTTTAAACTTTGACCACAGTGTTTCAGTCGAGAGACTCTCAGTTTCCCCTTCAATTTCTTGTTGGTGGTCCCGCAGAACAGTCCTGATACTGTCCCAGTCTGCCTTCTCATAGAGTGGGATGTGTCGTTGTACTTGCTTGGGCTTGGGGGCATTAACAGCTACTTCGCAGTATACCACATCATGGTCTGAAAGACCAGGCATGGTTTCCACGCGTGGAATGAGGTGCGGGCTGTTTGTGCAGATCAGGTCTAAAGTGTTCTCTAGTCTGGTGGGTTCAGTCACAATCTGTTCCAGTCCATGATCTTGGAGAAGGTCTGCGAACATGTTGTGGAGCTCGACATAGTGCGTTCCCGGTTTTAGCACCATCTGCTGCCAGTCCCATCCTGGTAGGTTCACATCTCCTCCAATCAAGATGTGGGCATTTGTCATTGACGCTGCTCTGTTGAGTGACTCCCTGAACTTCATCAAGCTATCTTTATCCGCGGTCTTGTTGCGGTAGTATGAGCAAACATGTAGAGCTTTCCTGCCTTGCAGCTGGACTCTCACCCATACCATCTCTCAATCTGTGGCCAGTTCTGGAATGAGGCGGCTTGACAGGGTATTCCGCACGGCAACAAGGACGCCTCTATGCTGTCCTTAGTTTCTCCACAGAAATCACAATTGTTATTCCCCACTATCCCCATTTCCTTTAAAACTACGTTAGTTCCAAGAATCCTGTGTACGATACGAAGCTGTAGCCATTTAAGTTTTATTTCCTGTATTTTATGACTTTGGTTGAAAACCTTTTCCCAAGAAATTTCTGTTCCCAGTTTTTCAGTCCATTTCTGGCACGAATTAGGAAGTTTGCTGTCAAATGTGAAAAGGTCATAGTACAGTCTTGATCCCTTGGATATAGAGTATATTATGTTTAGAGCTCTTGGTTTTTCTTTTATATTTTGATTAATTGATATTTTAAGACCAGTTTGCTGTATATATTTCCTAATAGAGCATACACCGCCGTAGTAAGCCAAGAAGCATACACCCATATAATATTTTCTATTAAATTCGTTTAAACTTAGAGAACTTCCGTCGTTTTTCAAAAAATGTGAAACACAGTAAACCCCTTTCCAAGTCCAATTATATCTGATTACATTATTACCAATTTTAAATTTATCATTATGAAAGACTGGCTCGGACAGTACATTCGACTGTGTTTTTGCTTTCAGGTGTCTACAAAAATCTCTCTTTGCCATGAATGTATGGTTCCAGAATACATTATTGTATTTATTCAAAGGATAACAAGGACCATATTTTTCTATTTCTTCGAAAAAAAGGATACATTACACAGGCAATACTTTTCCACTTGTGTTTTGTTGTTTTTAAATCTTCTCAGCCAGGTAAGTTTTAGAGCATTGATATACTTTCTAATATCGGGTATGCCTAAACCCCCCTCCTTTATGCTTTTTATTGCATTTTTCTACTTATTTTATCCCGTTTACCATTCCAAACAAACCAAAAACACATTCTCTGACAATCATTTATGAAGTCATCTGGTGGATTTGGAAGTAAAATCCATAGATGAATCAAAATAGATAAAATCAAAGACTTTAACACAGCAACTCGTCCAAGAGGAGTAATGTTTCTTTTCATCCATATTTTAAACAAGGCTGTTATTTCTGATAATTTTTCAGCATAATTAATCTTTTCACAGTTTTTTTTAACATCATTTGTGAACCATATTCCCAATATTTTAAACTTATCAGGGTTCCATTGTATATTTAAATGTTGCATATATTTTATTTTTGAGCCTTTCTTACTACCTAGCCATATTGCTTGTGTTTTATCTGCATTTAGGAAAAGTCCTGAAAACTTTCCAAATTTCTCTATTAATTGGACAGATCTTTCAAAAGATATTCGATCTCCATTATTCATTAATTGTGTATCATCGGCAAATTGTGATATTTTAAGTTCTTTGTTGTTTATTTTAACACCTTTTATATCTTTATCTTCTCTAATCATGATTGCTAAGATTTCTACACATAGTATGAATAGATAAGGCGAAAGTGAATCTCCCTGTCTACAGCCTCATTCAATGTGAAACCAATCCGAAGTTTGACCATTAACTATAACAGTTGATTTTATGTTTTTATAAAATGTATACGAGGCTTATGCGCTAGGCTGTATAAAGCCATTCTGCTTGACTGATATTCCTAATGATCTGAATGTGACCCTAGCCTGTATCTCTGCCTCTACACGCATCTAACAGCCCAGAGGATGTTGCCATCATTAGTTACTTCTTGCCCATGTCTACCCTCATCACATTTACTGCAGTCGGCAGAACTAGTATGGTTCTCAGAACTCAGTCAAAACGACAGTTACATAAAGGTTTCTGGATTTTCACTCATTGTGTTATGCTCCATTTGCAATCGAAGAGGAGTATTATTCGTGTTCATACATATGCGGTTTATTGCACATTAACATCCTGCCATAAAATCGGAAATTATTAGAATCTTATCTATGATTGATTATTTATATAAACTGTGAAACTAGGTACACGTTGGCCATTATCCACTCCGATGATGGCCTCAGTATATAGCTGGCTATATCAACGACAGCTTTAACTGCCCGCTATAGCTGGCTATATCAACGACAGTATGAACTGCCCGCTATAGCTGGCTATATCAACGACAGCATTAACTGCCCATTATAGCTGGCTATATCAACGACAGCATGAACTGCCCACTATAGCTGGTTATATCAACAAAAGCATTAACTGCCCACTATAGCTGGCTATATCAACGACAGCATTAACCGCCCACTATAGCTGGCTATGTCAACGACAGCATTAACTGCCCACTATAGTTGGCTATGTCAACGACAGCTTTAACTGTCCACTAGAGCTGGCTATATCAACGACAGAATTAACTGCCCACTATAGCTGGCTATATCAACGACAGCATTAACTGCCCGCTATAGCTGGCTATATCAACGACAGCAATAACTGCCCACAATAGTTGGCTATATCAACGACAGCATTAACTGCCCGCTATAGCTGGCTATATCAACGACAGCATTAATTACCTACTATAGCTGGCTATATCAACAAAAGCATTAATTGCCTACTATAGCTGGCTATATCAACAACAGCATTAATTGCCTACTATAGCTGGCTATATCAACGACAGCATTAACTGCCCACTATAGCTGGCTATATCAACGACAGCATTAACTGCCCATTATAGCTGGCTATATCAACGACAGCATGAACTGCCCACTATAGCTGGCTATATCAACAAAAGCATGAACTGCCCACTATAGGTGGCTATATCAACGACAGCATGAACTGCCCACTATAGGTGGCTATATCAACGACAGCATAAACTGCCCACTATAGCTGGCTATATCAACGACAGCGTTAACTGCCCACTATAGCTGGCTATATCAACGACAGCATGAACTGCCCACTATAGCTGGCTATATCAACGACAGCATGGACTGCCCACTATAGCTGGCTATATCAACGACAGCATGAACTGCCCGCTATAGCTGGCTATATCAACGACAGCATGAACTGCCCACTATGGCTGGCTATATCAACGACAGCGTTAACTGCCCACTATAGTTGGCTATATCAACGACAGCTTGAACTTCCCACTATAGCTGGCTATATCAACGACAGCGTTAACTGCCCACTATAGCTGGCTATATCAACGACAGCATGAACTGCCCACTATAGCTGGCTATATCAACGACAGCATGAACTGCCCACTATAGCTGGCTATATCAACGACAGCATGAACTGCCCACTATAGCTGGCTATATCAACGACAGCATGAACTGCCCGCTATAGCTGGCTATATCAACGACAGCTTGAACTGCCCACTATGGCTGGCTATATCAACGACAGCGTTAACTGCCCACTATAGTTGGCTATATCAACGACAGCTTGAACTGCCCACTATAGCTGGCTATATCAACGACAGCGTTAACTGCCCACTATAGCTGGCTATATCAACGACAGCATTAACTTCCCACTATAGCTGGCTATATCAGCGACAGCATTAACTGCCCACTATAGCTGGCTATATCAACGACAGCATTAACTGCCTACTACCACTCCCTGCCATTCTCCACACCCTTCTTGCTCCTCCTTTCCGTCTTCCCTCCTTCCCCCTTCCTCACACCCCCTCCTCTAGTACGGTCAGTAATCTCAATTATGACCAATACTTTCAAACCCATTTACAGTCATTGTTTATGTTGTTCAACTGAACCAAGAAAGGTGTGAGTATATCTTAGAGTATGTATCATAACCTTCGACCGCTGTATTCAACAAACTTTATCACTTTTGGTTGCTATATTCAACACACTTTATCACTTTTGGTTGCTGTATTGAACGCACTTTATCGCTTTGGCTGCTATATTCAACACACTTTATCACTCAATTACACAAAATGTTGGTGAAAAGCAAAGGATCTTTTTTCAAGAATTGGTTCGAAAAAAATTCAAATAATTCTGTATCCAGCGGATTAAACTAACATAAAATTCTAACGTTAAGATCTAAGCCAATTACAAACAAAATATCAAGTTAACAGCCTGAAAAAAAAGAAATCATGCAAAATATGACTTTTTCTATCAACGTTTAAAGATATTAAAACTGTAGTTGAAACACCAGCGTACGGCCTTAATGCCATTCACAAGAACGCAATCAGAATTTTTCGGGTTTTTTTTTTTCAACACCTTAAAGATGCAAAAACGATACATGGAATGCAAAATAACAGCTTACGTGGTGATTCTATATTTTCTAATTTGTGATGAGCAAAATCCTACAATAACCTGTAGCACAGCATCCATTCAAGACATTCTCAGGTCAGGAGTTTACTGGGGACAGTGGAAGATGGTTTGATTAAAATAATTCACATGACAGCCATATAACACATACAAAAATAGATTTCCCCTGATTATAACCATAATGGACACGACACATTTTTTTTCTTTTCTAACTTCCCCACCCTTGCTCCCTTTCCCCCTTTTTTCTTTTATTTCTACATTTTCCCTTTACATTTATTTGTGTTATAAAAAAAACAGAAATAGAAGGGGTTAGTCACTTCCAAGGACATAGACAAACAAGGTAAAGGTCACTTCCAAGGACATAGACAAACAAGGTAAAGGAAAAGACACTGTCTTGTCCTGTACCTTGTTTGTCTATGTCCTTGGCGGCAACGAATTTTGCTTCGTTTTCCGCCCTCAGTCACTCCGTTTTGAAACTATATGTGTTATAATCAATGCATTTTCTGGCTATAAGTTGATGCAAATCATATGGCATGGAGATCATGAATATACCATGCATAATAGTGATCTGAAGTGTGGGCATGAATAAGGAGAAGAAATATACTGAGCCCCAGGCAGCATTCAACCCAGAGGGTCTTGGGACTGGAGAAGACAGACAGCCTACTGAATCCTGTACACCACCACTGCCTGTCAAATGTACCCGACAACACCCTCCCTACCCGACGTGACTCACGCGGAGTGTGCTACCCGGTACTTTGATTATACAGTTCAACAGATTCCTTGTTTCCTTCTCCTGACACAGGTGACTGTGGCCACCAGTTGGACGACAGGCAGGGAACACCATTCACCGAGCTACAAAGCCATGCCACGCGAGTTATCCCGCTTAGTGGGGCCATTTGTTGTCGTGACAAAGCGCCTGGGGGAAAATTTTGGCGGTGAGGCCGGTTGTTTGCTGTGGCGCTATGATCAGACTGTCACCGTTGCCGCTCTATTAATGTTGATGATCTCAGCGTTACAGAGGGACGAGGGGGAAGCTAGACGGGTTGGTTTGTTCGTTTTCACGTCTTCTGCCACCCCGCTGAGCTGCTGGAGTTAGCCCCCTTACTTGATAATATGGCCGTCACAGTGAGCGGATGGGTTAGTGAGGCAGGATGATATAGGGCATATAGTGTCGCCCTGTGTGGTCCCTGCTGAAGAGGGCGCTAAGAAGACCCCTGCTCCTCTGTCACGGTGTACTGGATTAGGGTTTCTGTGGAGACCACACGTGTTCATGTCACTAGGTTCATCGTGACAAGCTCATCCGAAGTGCTCAGTGTGAAGACATTGACGAGGACCTCTTTGTGGGCTGTAGCAACACCTCCAAGCTTTATAATGCTGTCATGTTTTCTTAACGTCAGAGAAAAATTTGGTGGTGGTGGTAGTGTGTGTGTGGGTGGGTGGGTGGGGGTGGGGGTCAATTCATGTATTTTCAGTGTTTCTATGCACTTTGACTGAAAAACTAACAATCATGTGAGTCTACTTCATACTGTGTAAATTCAGTAGTGTGATGTAAACTAAGTAAAGAAAGTGAAGATGAAACAGACTGAGTTCAACTGTTGTGGGTTTAATACTTTGGTCTATATCACAAAGTAAAATCGCGGATCATGTGAGGTTTGTTTTTTTTCGTTATTATTATTATTATCGTCATTGGTATAATGACTATTGGTCGTTCAGTTTACTTTCAGTAAGTTGGTTAACATCAACTGATGAACAAAGAATGATGTTTGTTTTTGAAATTCAATGTAGTTTTCGAATACTGATGTGCACTAATTGAACTAATCACGACCGAGTTCCTGTTCTTTTTTGAGTTTATGTGAAGTCTCCTTTCTTTCTAGGAAATATATATATATATGTATATACATATCTGTGTGTGTGTGTGTGTGTGTGTGTGTGTGTGTGTGTGTGTGTGTGTGTGTGTGTGCAAACTTTGGTGTATTTTCGCTTTATTCCAATCGTACTTTTCAACGAATAAGCATCTTTAGTATACCTCTTTTTCAATGTAGGCATCTTTATTCAAGACATTTATCAAAATAATACATAGGAAAGATACAGGGTAAAAAGAGGTATACATGACAATAAACGACATATTGAGGAACGGAGTTTCATTGACAACGTTGATAAGCAACGAAGACCCAGTCGTTTTCTAGATGTTGTTAAACCTGTTTGGTCTCTCCTGATTGGGAAGTACGCGTGGGCATGCACGCATTCGCGCGCGCGCAAACATACACACACACACACACACACACACACACACACACACATATATATATACATATATACACACACACACACACGCACATACACACACACACACACACACCACACACACACACACACACACACACACACACATGCACACACACACGCGCGTGCGCGCGCACTCACGCGTGCACGCACACACGCACTCACAGATGCACATACGCACACATGCATGCACACACACACACACACACACACGCGCGCGCGCGCGCGCGCATACACACACACACACACACACACACACACATGCGATCGCAGCACGTGTTGCACAGATGTGCGTATTCTCTCTCTCTCTCTCTCTCTCTCTCTCTCTCTCTCTCTCTCTCTGAAACAAGCTTTGTGCTGAGTGTGCAACTTAAGTCTGGTTATGTCATATGAATGCTACTTGCAATAAGTCCTCATTTTTTTGACGCTCCAGAACGAGCATGTGTCATCAATTACCCTTCTTCCCTCCTCCAGTCACACCCCCAACTCCCTTGCTCCCGAGAGAGAGAGAGAGAGAGAGAGAGAGAGAGAGAGAGAGAGAGAGAGAGAGCCAGCCAGCCAGCCAGTCAGACAGAGACAGACAGACAGACAGACAGACTGACAGACAGACAGAGACAGACAGACAGAGAGTTAACATATAAAAAAGAAAAAGTTCCAAACAAGTTTCCAGAAAAAAAAGCAACAGATGTTGGGATCTAGGCACCGTGAGGTGTGTACATGACAAACTGCTCCCCTCCCTCATCCCCCCCCCCCCCCCTCAAATGCTCCAGCTGCCTGGCCATGCGGCTGACCTCAGTCAGAGATACAAAGGGTGAGGTGGCCACACAGGGAACAGGAAAAAGGAGGAAAATCCCATTTGCAGAACCACTGACGGCACCACATGCTGGCCACCTTCCCTGTTTGCAGCAAGCGTCAATCGAGAAAAGAAGGAAGGGGGTGTGTGTGTGTGTGTGTGTGTGTGTGTGGGTGGGTGGTGGGTGCTTTAAGCCTGGGGGATATTCTGAGGGTTTGGGAACCAGCACCAGCCTCCCGTGCCCCTCCCTTCCCCCTTACTGACGATTAAAAAAAAGAAAGAAAATGAACGAACGGAGCTTAAATGAATACATTCTGCGAAGAAAACAAAACAAATCAAAGAATGAAATGAAATGAAAAAAGGAGGGGAAAGTGAAAGAAACACACAATAGAAAAATATGTCATGAGAGCAATATCATAGATGGTGTTCAGATAATGAATTGTTCTCACCTTTCTGACTCTAAGCCCTCTCACTGTTCATAACCCCCCACCCCCACCCCCACATCTCTCCACTGTCAAGGATGGAAAAAAACTGCAGTGATAATTCTCTATTGAATGAATTTCCTCCTCCCTTTTGCCACTTACCAACTTTCAGGATATTTGTCCCCTGACATTACTTCATTTGCTGCAGAAGAAGTTATGGATTTAAGTCTGGCCCTTTTACACCCCCCCCTCCCCCTTCCCCAAAGCACTATCAAATTTCTTTCCTCATTTTTAAGGAAGTGATCCGCTCCTGTGACCTGTCAAACAAAATGGCATGAAGATCGACTGTAGTGAGGCTGTGAGGGAAAGATAGATGCAATCACACCAGGGGCCATACATACATATCGTGGGTGACGGGGAAGTGACCTCCGTACCTCGTTGTAAGCTCGAAGGGCCGTTACTTGGGGATCCATATTTCGAGAGTAACCTTTAACCTCGTGTTTAGCAGTGGGTGAGGGGTGGGTAACGTACAACGAGGACAGGGCATGAGTTCGCTGTGGGTTAGATCAAAACAAAGCCATTGGACACGTTCAATGATCACTAACTTCACGCAAAGTTAAGATTTCGTCGTCACAACATCTTCCAGCTGACAGACACTCCGAGAAGACATTGAATTTGATTTGCATAGATTGAGACACGGAACTCGGCTTCCTGCTCTACAAGTGTGTCTGTAGCTCCCAAGTTCGTCTGCTACGATAGCTGGCTTAGCTCTTGGTGTGTGTGTGTGTGTGTGTAGGCTAAATCAGTCTTCGTGCCTTTGTGTGTCACTGTTACTTTGTGTCAGTGTGTGTATGTGTGTGCGTGTGAGCGTGACTTCATCATGTTTATGGCCTTTTAATACTTTTATCAAACTTGTTTTAGTTCAGCTGCTTTTTCAGTCTTTGTGTGTGTCTGTGTCAGCGTGTTTGCGGGCATGCGCAGAAGGTTGGGGGTTATTCTAGACATGCGCAGAAGGAGGGAATCCCTCTTTTTATCTGACCTTCACCCTTTGATTTCTGGACACTTTGTAGGTAGAAACCGAGACAAAACCCAGAGAATATAGATACGAAAGTAGACTGCGCTGACCCCACACGGTTTGTACCCAGGAGGTCGTCTCGTTGTAGAAGTAAGTTTATCGACGACGACATGTAACTACGGCCCCAGAAGGTGGATAGTAGCGCCCATCTACCACACAATATAGAACAGACAAAGTGAGTTTTCCACATATACTACTCAAAACAATTGAAGTACCACTTAGGAAAACTGCTGTCATTCGAAAGAAAACAAAGCTGAACATAATTTAATGATTGAATATTTTATTTTTATTATTCCTCAATCCATTCAAATTTATTCAAACACCGTGACAAAAAATTATCTTTGTTTTACACTTGATTAAAGAGGCATACCCCCAAAATGAAAAGTAACAAGAGTCTATGGTAGATGTCATGATGTCAATAACGGGTATGACCACCGTTCGCGTTCAAACAAGCGTCACATCGACGTCTCATGGAGTGCACCAGGCGGCGGAGAGTGTCCTGGGGGATCGCCTGCCACTCCTGCTCCAGCAACTGAAACAGCTGGTCCACGGTGTCTGCTGGAGGGTTGTGGGCCCGCACTCGCCTCCCCAGCACGTCCCACAGATGCTCTATGGGGTTCAAATCTGGTGACCTGGCAGGCCAGTCCATTCTTGTCACCTGCTGCCCTTGTAGGAACTGATTCACGATGGCGGCGCGGTGGCACGGCGCGTTGTCGTCCTGGAACTGGGCTCCCTGGCCAACTGCCCTCAGGGCGGGCATCACAAGGGGGCGGATGATGGTGTCGCGGTAGGTGGCACCGGTCAGGCGGCCTTCAACACGGTGTAGGGGGGTCCTGTGACGTAGGCTGAACCCACCCCACACCATCACGGACCCACCTCCATAGCGGTCATGCTCCCTGACGGCAGCGTCAACGTAGCGTTCTCCAGGACGTCGCCAGACGCGAACCCGCCCGTCGTTGAACCTGAGGGTGAACCTTGACTCGTCTGTGAAGAGTACTGTTGCCCATTCAGCTCTTGTCCACCTTCTATGACATGCTGCCCAGGCCCGACGATGAGCTCGATGCGCTGGGGTCAGTATTGATCTCACTGCTGGGGACCTTGACCTCAAGTTGGCGTCGTGGAGCCGGTTCCGAACTGTCTGGGTACTGACGTTGACGTTGCTGGCTTGTCGTAGCTGGTCTCGGAGTACTGTGGCACTGGCTGAACGGTCTCTCAGACAAGCGATAACAATGAACCGATCCTGCTGTCTGGAGGTGCTTCTCGTCCGTCCACGTCCCTGCTGTTCTTCAACACTTCCAGTGTTAAGCCAACGGTCTCTGAGCCTCAGAATGACTGGGTGACTCACTCCAAGCCGTCGACCAATCTCCCTCAAGCCAATACCTTCTTGGTACCATGCTATCGCTCTTCCTCTGTCGGTGTTGCTTAGTCGTTGTCTCGCAGGCATGGTTAAATCTTCCTAAATTTCGCGACTTTTTATACCCGTCAAATGTGCTAACTGATTGCAATTCTGCTCAGAAAAGACCTTGCTTTCACGTGCATCACATTTTTTTTTCTTGCTGTGTCTGTGTCAAAATCTGGGAGCGACACAAGTTCGATAATTTCTCGGGATTTTTTTGCCTCAGATGCGACGCGGTAGATAACTGCTGACCGACTTTAACATAACAAAAATGCACGAGGAGTAGTATTTGAGAACCGGGTAAGCTTATCCAGCAGAGTTTATTCAATTATCAATATTAATTGGTTTATCAGAGCTTTTTAAAAATTGCATACAAAAATTAGGGGTGGTACTTCAATTGTTTTTAGTAGTGTATATGTCATCTTGACACACCGAAAAAAATGCGCATGAAAATGCACCAAACAATTCTCCTCAAGGAACTATCAGCAGCCGAGACATGTGTCTGTGATGTGCATTATTTATGACACCTATGGACAACCATAATTATTTGCTGAAAATTCACTTGTCTCTTTCAGATTGGGCAACAGGTCACTTCCAGTTTGCAGCTTGTTTTGTCTATTTCTATTTTGCCTTGGTTCTTAGTGGAGCTACTGTCTGTTTTAGTCTTCTCCAGAGAAGCTTCTACAGCTGAGCTTAACCTTTCCCGTACATCACCTAAAATTTTGTGTGCCATACGTTGTGGATGTCCAGAGACCCAAGCTTTTTGTGAAGGAATAAACCTTTGCCATACATCATGGGTCTCCACAGACCCTTGTTGTCTTCTGAAGGAAAAAACCTTTGAGGTACATCATGGGTCTCCACGGACCCTCGTTATCTTCTGATAGAATAAACCTTTGCCATACATCATGGGTCTCCACGCTCCCTCGTTGTCTTCTGATAGAATAAACCTATGCCATTGCCTCATGGGTCTGCTCAGACCCATGACATACTGGGCTGGTTCTGTTTTTGTTCACTCTTTGTGTCTAGAATGCATGGGTCTGGCCAGACCCATGGCGTACGGTACTCAGGTTTTCTTCTTTGAGAGTATGGGTCTACTCAAATCCACGACATACTGAGACATTTTGTTTTTGCTTACTCCTTTGTTTACAAACAAGAAACAAACGATTTTTTGTACAGATGTAGGGCCATAGTTTGTTGACTAAGCCATAAAGTTTGGTGTGGACAGCTTAACAATGTACCCAGTGGTGGAGACAGCTTAACAATGTACCCTGTGAGACAGCTTACATTCCCAGTGGTGGAGACAGCTTAACAATGTACCCAGTGGTGGAGACAGCTTAACAATGTACCCAGTGGTGGAGACAGCTTAACAATGTACCCAGTGGTGGTGACAGCTTAACAATGTACCCAGTGGTGGTGACAGCTTAACAATGTACCCAGTGGTGGAGACAGCTTAACAATGTGCCCAGTGGTGGTGACAGCTTAACAATGTACCCAGTGGTGGAGACAGCTTAACAATGTACCCAGTGGTGGTGACAGCTTAACAATGTACCCAGTGGTGGAGACAGCTTAACAATGTGCCCAGTGGTGGTGACAGCTTAACAATGTACCCAGGTTTCCAGAGAAAATCGTGAGTGTGGGTCATTGCAGACCCAAGAAAGTAAGGAAAGCTTAGCCATTCGACCACACAGAGCTGACCAGTTACTGCAGACAGAACGTGACTGACCGGTCCCTTTGTGTGTCCACCTGAGCCACTGACTCAGTGCCCATGGCCGCTTCGTCCAGTAAGCCACTGACCTCATACCTCCTCCTCTGGTCGCTCGACTGTGACCATCTCCGAATCCAACCCATAACCATTCTCTGTGTCTGCCCCCCCCCCCTCCCCCCACTGTACCTCAGCTCTTCCCCCCCCCTCCCTCTGTGTTTTATCTGTCTCCTCTCTTCCCTGCTTCTCCTCCTCTCTCCTCTGCTCCTCCCCTCTCTTTCTCATGACTGCCCCCCCCCCCCCCGTCCTACCTGTCCCCTCCCCCTCATCAGCCCTCTCTTTTTCTTACTTGTACTCTCTTTCTCCTACCTCCCCCCCCCCCGCCCCCCCCCCCCCCCCCTTTTTGTTTCTTCCTGTCACCACTCCATCCTATTTCTCCCCTCTCCCTCCACTATCCTCCCTTCTCTTTCTTACTTCTCCCATCTCTCCCCCCCTTACTTCCCCCCCCCCCCCCTCTATTCCTTACCCCTCTTATTCTTTTTCTTACCAGCCTCCCCTTACCACTGTTCTCCTCTCTCTCTCGCTGCTTCTTTCTACCTTCTCCTGCACCCCCCATCTCTCTCTCCTGTCCCTCTCCTTTCTCTTCTACCTCTCTCTCTCTGTCTTTGTCTCTCTGTCTGTCTGTCGTCTGTCTGTCTGTCTTCTCTCTCTCTCTCTCTCTCCTCTCTCTCTCTCTCTCTCTCTCTCTCCAATGTCCTGTCTTGCTCTTTGTCTTGTCCCTCCTCTCCTCTCCTCCTCTCTACCCTCCAATTCTCTCTCCCTCCTACCTCCTCTTTCTTTACGCCACCTCACTATCATTTGTCTCTTCTACCCTCCCTCACTCTCCCTACCCCCTTTCTTTACAACCACCTCCAACTAACTATCATTTGTCTCTTCTACCCTCCCTCACTCTCTCCTACCCCCCTTTCTTTACAACCACCTCCAACTAACTATCATTTGTCTCTTCTACCCTCCCTCACTCTCCCTACCCCCTTTCTTTACAACCACCTCCAACTAACTATCATTTGTCTCTTCTACCCTCCCTCACTCTCCCTACCCCCTTTCTTTACAACCACCTCCAACTATCATTTGTCTCTTCTACCCTCCCTCACTCTCCCTCCCCCCTTTCTTTACAACCACCTCCAACTATCATTTGTCTCTTCTACCCTCCCTCACTCTCCCTACCCTCCTTCTCTTACCCCTCCTGCTCTCATCGCTCTTCTCCCCCCCATCTCCCCCCCCCTTTCTCTCCCTACCCCCTCCATCTCTCCCCTACCCTCCCCCATCTCTCCCCTACCCTTCCTCCATCTCTTCCCTCTCTCCCCATATCTTCCTCTCTGCTACCTGTATCCCTCTCCCCTACCCTTCCCCCATCTCTCCCCTACCTTCCCCCATTCTCCCCTACCTTCCTCCTACCCTTCCTCCATTCTCTATTCCTCTCTCTCCCCTACCTTCTCCTCTCTCCCTACCCTTCCCCCATCTCTTCCCTCTCTGCTACCTGTATCCTCTCTCCCTACCCTTCCCCCATCTCTCCTCTGCTACCTGTATCCTCTCTCTCCTCTACCCTTCCCCATCTCTTCCTCTCTGCTACCTTATCCTCTCTCCCCTACCCTTCCCCCATCTCTTCCCTCTCTGCTACCTGTATCCTCTCTCCTCTACCCTTCCCCCATCTCTTCCCTCTCTGCTACCTGTATCCTCTCTCCTCTACCCTTCCCCCATCTCTTCCCTCTCTGCTACCTGTATCCTCTCTCCCCTACCCTTCCCCCATCTCTTCCCTCTCTGCTACCTGTATCCTCTCTCCCTACCCTTCCCCCATCTCTTCCCTCTCTGCTACCTGTATCCTCTCTCCTCACCCTTCCCCCATCTCTTCCCTCTCTGCTACCTGTATCCTCTCTCCCCTACCCTTCCCCCATCTCTTCCCTCTCTGCTACCTGTATCCTCTCTCCCTTCCCCTTCCCCCATCTCTTCCCTCTCTGCTACCTGTATCCTCTCTCCCTCTACCCTTCCCCCATCTCTTCCCTCTCTGCTACCTGTATCCTCTCTCCCCTACCCTTCCCCCATCTCTTCCCTCTCTGCTACCTGTATCCTCTCTCCCCCTACCCTTCCCCCATCTCTTCCCTCTCTGCTACCTGTATCCTCTCTCCCCCTACCCTTCCCCCATCTCTTCCCTCTCTGCTACCTGTATCCTCTCTCCCTACCCTTCCCCCATCTCTTCCCTCTCTGCTACCTGTATCCTCTCTCCTCTACCCTTCCCCCATCTCTTCCCTCTCTGCTACCTGTATCCTCTCTCCTCCTACCCTTCCCCCATCTCTTCCCTCTCTGCTACCTGTATCCTCTCTCCCTTCCCTTCCCCCATCTCTTCCCTCTCTGCTACCTGTATCCTCTCTCCTCTACCCTTCCCCCATCTCTTCCCTCTCTGCTACCTGTATCCTCTCTCTCCTACCCTTCCCCCATCTCTTCCCTCTCTGCTACCTGTATCCTCTCTCCCTTACCCTTCCCCCATCTCTTCCGTCTCTGCTACCTGTATCCTCTCTCTCCTACCCTTCCCCCATCTCTTCCCTCTCTGCTACCTGTATCCTCTCTCCCTTACCCTTCCCCCATCTCTTCCGTCTCTGCTACCTGTATCCTCTCTCCTCTACCTTTATCAACCTCTTGTCCTCACTTGCTTACTCCCCCCCCCCTCCCTCTCACTCTCCTGTACCCCAGTTCTCTTTCTCCATCTCCTATCGTCGCTCCTCTTCCTTTTCCTCCCTCCCTACCCCTCCCCCCTCCCCACCCCCCCTCTCTCTCTCTCTTTGTCTCTCACTCTGTTTCTCCCTCCCTCCCACTTCTTTCTCTCTCTCTTTTCTTTCCTTTCTTCTCTTTCCTATTTTCTCCCCTGTCTACACTATCTTTCTGTCTCTCTCCCACCCCATACCTCTCCCCAGTCTGTTCCCTTTCTCCCCAATCTCTCCCCTTTCTCGCCAGTCTCTCCCCTTTCTCGCCAATCTCTCCCCTTTCTCGCCAATCTCTCCCCTTTCTCGCCAATCTCTCCCCTTTCTCCCCAATCTCTCCCCTTTCTCGCCAGTCTCTCCCCTTTCTCGCCAATCTCTCCCCTTTCTCGCCAATCTCTCCCCTTTCTCGCCAATCTCTCCCCTTTCTCGCCAATCTCTCCTCTCTGTTTCCAACCGGGACATCTATCCCCATCGACACTCTCCCCCCTCTCTTCATTACTTCTCCCCTCTCCCCTTTTTCTCTCCACTCTTGTACCGACTTTGTCCCTCTCCCCCTATTTCTCCCCTACCTCTCCCTTTTCTCCCTTTCCCCACCCCCTTTGTTCGCATGCCTCCCACCCCCTCCAGGGCAAACGTGTGACTCGATGATCAATGTGTTAGCATTGTCGTCTGAGGGTGACATGCAAAGTCTTTGAGACAAGGTAAGGTTTCAGGAGATTTTTCAGATATCCAAGACAGAATTGTAGGGGAACTTTACTATGTCAAAAGTTCGTATTTACTTCCTAAGTAAGAAAATTGTTCAATTATCATTATCACCAACAAAATCCTGTCTGAAAACAGTGATGATTACACGAGGAGAGAAGAGTTGATGTGAACGCATTGATTATTCTGTGAAAACAGTAATTTACAGTGGTTTTGACTTCGCTGAGTCAAAAGGTTGATAACAACCTTATGACTCCGGCAATATGTGAGCGCTGAAAACGGTTAAGATTTGTAGCTACTTCTGGCTGCCAGCATTCTGTGTACCTCTTTGGCGAGTGCTATCATTGCTGCATATAGGCTTCATGAGCAATAGAGTGATGCCAAGGATAACAATGTGCTTGCAGAAGAGTCGTAGCTTCCTCTTTTTCTGGGTTATAATTATGTGTCTTGGTGAGTCATGATTATCTGTCTTCACGTGTCAAACTACCTGTCTGATTTCATGAGTCATAAGGTAAAGGGTACGATTCTGTCCAACCTTTGAGAACAGAGAGTTTGTAGTGGTTAACCCCTTCAACGCAGGATAGAATCGCAGTGAGGGGCAACCTAGCTGGTAGGTTGGAATGCCAGTTAAGAGGCTGGTCACTCAGCAGACAATTTGCCCACGGCTGGTCTGGGCAGACTGGTTTTGAAGAGACAGCCACTGGACTTTAACCACATCGTAATTGGTGTCGTCTTTGCTGAAGAGCTCTTGAGAGTCTCCCTTTGGCCATAGCTGGTCTGGATGGTTTGGTCTGGGAGGCTGAGTATATGCCGGGGGGACAGCCCTGGGAGACCGTGGAGCCGTGGTTGGTGTTGTCTTTGCTGAGGTGGAGTTGAGATTTTAGAACTCAAACATATTCAGGTGGGAAGCTGGATTTTGCCCTAGGCACAGAGTCTGAAGGGTCTAGTTCCTCTGCACTCCACCAGACCCAGCCACTTACATGGCGGTCGGCCCCGTTGATTGTCTGGCCGTGGGGGATAGAATGTCTGGTCAAGAGCAGCCCCGCCGGAGCCAGAGTTTAAACTCTTGTAGTCGTTCTATTGTGACTCAGGCCACAAAAGACTTTCTCGAAAGATCTCGTTCAAAGGGGTGGAAGGCCTATATACTCCCGGCGTTCTGGCTCTGAGATCATTTTCTTCACTGAGCAGAGTGTGGTGAAGGCTGTGACGCTGGTTCTGTCATTCAGGTGTTTGTGAACGTAAAGGTCGGTGGTTGGTATGGTTGGTTCGATCCAACCATGATTTAAAATAAAAAGAGAGAGGAACCCAACGAGCTGGTGTTGGGTGTTGGAAGATGATGTGCCCACTCTCTCTCTTCCCCATCTCCTACTCCCCTTCTACTTTCATCCATCCACCACTCCACCCTTTACAATAAGTATTTGTTCCCATGGTGATGATAATCTGACTTCATGGGACAAAGTTCTCTCTCTCTCTCTCTCTCTCTCTCCTCTCTCTCTCTCTCTCTCTCTGTGTGGTGTGTGTGTGTGTGGTGTGTGTGTGTGTGTGTGTGTGTGTGTGTGTGTGTGTGTGTGTGTGTGTCGTTGCCATTTGTTTTTCGTGAATCCCAGTTGTCTTTTAAAGTAATGTTGATTTGCTTTTACGAGTATTGACTATTTGTTCTCATGAGTCACAATCATCTGCTACCGTTAGTCATTATCATCTGTTTTTGTGTCATAGTTCTTTGCTTTCAGGAATCCTAATTATCTCGTTTTATGAGTCATACAATTCCTGATTATCTGTTTTCATGAGTTATACTCACTGTTTTCATTATTTATAACTGTTTCATGGTTTAGCCAATGATTCATGAGTAAGCCAATTGATTTCATGAGTTATAGCCAATTGATTTCATGAGTTATAGCCAATTGATTTCATGAGTCATATTCAGCTGTTTCCGTGACTCATACTTCTTGTTTTTTATGAGTCATAATTACGTTTTCTTGAGTCATATTTATCTGTTCTCAGGAGTCATGATTACTTGTTTGCATGTGTGTTGATAATCTATTTTCATTAAGATCTAGTTTAACCACCATATTAAACAAACAAAGAAACAAACAAAACAACAAAACACACACAAAAAACATCTCTCTCTGCCCTGTCTCTCTCTCTACATATGATATATAGATGTGTGTGTGTGTGTGTGTGTGTGTGTGTTGTGTGTGTGTGTGTGTGTGTGTGTGTGTGTGTGCGTGCGGGTGCGCCTGCGCGTGTGCGTGTACATAAAGAAGCAACAACATAACTAATTAATTCTGTTTTCCAACGAAAACAGTAATTGGGAGTCTTTCGTGAAGAAAATGACTGTTTGACAACTAAACGAGGTTTTGAGGCGCATAATCTGCCATACCTGTACGGCCGTGTGATCATAAGGTGCACATCGTTGTCTGATGGCGACACGCAAGTCTCCGAGTCTGGGTAGGATTTCTGGTTTGGGTTTTTTTTTGTGTTGTTTTTTTAAACATCAAAGGCAGAATTAATTGTCTGCGTTTTTGAGGGGGGGGGGGGGGGGAGAGAAGAGAGAGAGAGAGAGAGAGAGAGAGAGAGAAGAGAGAGACAGAGTTGTTGGGCAGGGAAGGGGAAAGACACAGTATGTTGAGCATAGTAATCGGATAGGGCTGAGATGGTGTAAATGCGATACGCTCTTGACTAGGATCAAAGAAGCACAGAATGATGTGTGTGGATGTTTGTGTATGCATGTCCGTGTGCATGGGTATAAGAGAGAGAGAGAGAAAGAGAGAGAGAGAGAGAGAGAGAGAGAGAGAGAGAGAGAGAATGTGTGTGTGTGCGTGGGCGCGCACGCGCGCGTGCGTGCGTGCGTGCGTGCGTGCGTGCGTGCGTGCGTGTGGGTGGGTGGGTGCGTGCGTGCGTGCGTGCGTGCGTGCGTGCGTGTGGTGTGTGTGTGTGTGTGTGTGTGTGTGTGTGTGTGTAGTGTTATGGTGAGTGCGTTTGTTCGTGCGTATGTTGTTATGGTGTGTGTGTGTGTGTGTGTGTGTGTGTGTGTGTGTGTGTGTGTGTGTGTGTGTGTGTGTGGAGGGAGGGAGGGGGTGTAAAGCTGTAGAAGAGAGATGCATGTGTATGTACGACAGTGTTAAACATCCACATCTGCTCATTCCCCGAGGCCCAGTGGTCAACACAACGGGAGGTTTGAACCCTAGTCAGGTTTTTGGTTCAGATCCCAATCAACTCAATCAAACAATGAGTCATGTAGCTCTTTCCTAACAGTTTGCCAATTATAAACAATGTGTCATGTAACTTTTTCCTAACAGTTTACCAACAATCAAACAATGTGTCATGTGGTTCTTTCCTAACAGTTTACCAACAATCAAACAATGTGTCATGTGGTTCTTTCCTAACAGTTTACCAACAATCAAACAATGTGTCATGTGGTTCTTTCCTAACAGTTTACCAACAATCAAACAATGTCACATGTGACTCTTTCCTAATGAATCTTTGAAAAAAAAAGAGAAAAGAACTGTATCTGCCAAACATGGACAAACGAATGACAAGTGTTTTGTTCATGTTTGGTGGATACAGTACTTCATTTCTTTTTTTGATGATTTGTTTAGATCTCCGCCTGCAGTCGCCTCACTTTGCGACTATCTTTCCTAGCAGTTTGTTGCTTGCATCCTCTCTCAGCCCAACCAAGAAACTGAATCAGCAACCAGAAACCCATCATTGACTTCCAGTACCTGTACACGAAGAGTGTCCAGTCATCATTCTTGAAGACTGGACCCAGGTTGACCACCGCCGGCCTGTCCAGCAAACCAGTGACATCATGCCCGTTCAGCCGTGTCCATCGGCAGGAAATGCGGTGGTGGTGGTGGTGGTGGTGGTGGTGATGGTGGTGGTGATTTGGGGTGGAGGTGGAAATGATCTACTACACCCCACCCACTACCCTACCAGCTCACTCTCCCTCCAGTGCGTCCTGCCGTCTCCTACCCTGGTCTCTCTGTCGTCTTGTTGCTGTCTGATGGCGGCACTTTGAAGTCCTGCAGGGTCTATGGGCCTGGAGACACCCAAAGGCATCAAAGACCGTCTGGACCGGTGGCCTTGGTGGGTGAGGGGGGGGGGGGGGAGAGGGGGAGTGAAATGGGAGGAAGGACAGGAGGGAGGTGGGGGTGAGGAGGAGGCACGAAGGTGTGTGGAGAGAGTATACGTTAGCCTGGTTTTCCCAAGTTGAGAACAAGTCAAATCAAGTCAACGTATTGCTGAGAAAGCAGTTGTTTGATGAAATTGTATTTGGACAAAAAGAGTGGGGTGAGGGTGGGGGGTGGGGGAGGGGTGGGTGGGGTGGGGGGGGTGAGGTGGTGGTAGCAGGATGGGGGTTTAAGGGTTTCAGTTAGAGGGTGTGAGGAGGACGGAAGCTTGGTGGGGTTGGCGGGGGTGGGGATTGGGAGTGTGGGTAACGGATTTAGACAGTATGCTGCCTGGAGGTGTTTTGTTGGACTGCTTCATTCCGGGTGTCTGAAGGTGACAGGCTGGGCTATGATCTCTGGAGGTGACAAATGGTCTATGGTCTCTGAAGGTGACAAGCTGGTCTATGGTCTCTGAAGGTGACAAATGGTCTATGGTCTCTGAAGGTGACAAATGGTCTATGGTCTCTGAAGGTGACAGATGGTCTATGATCTCTGAAGGTGACAAATGGTCTATGGTCTCTGAAGGTGACAGGCTGGTCTATGGTCTCTGAAGGTGAGAAATGGTCTATGGTCTCTGAAGGTGACAGGCTGGTCTATGGTCTCTGAAGATGACAAGCTGGTCTATGGTCTCTGAAAGTGACAAATGGTCTGTGATCTCAGAAGGTGACAGGCTGGTCTATGGTCTCTGAAGATGACAAGCTGGTCTATGGTCTCTGAAAGTGACAAATGGTCTATGGTCTCTGAAGGTGAGAAATGGTCTATGGTCTCTGAAGGTGACAAATGGTCTATGGTCTGGCATAAAGGTTACGAGTCTTAGGAACATCAAAGACAGGCTGTCGTCACGATCAGCGCCATTAACAGAGAGGTTTTAGGGAAGAGAGAGAGAGAGAAAGAGAGAGAGAGAGAGAGAGAGAGAGAGAGAGAAGGTATGAAGAGAGAGAGAGAGGAGAGAGAGAGAGAGAGAGAGAGAGAGAGAGAGAGAGAGCATCTTTTCCTAAGAGGAGGGTGTGTGTGTTTTTTTATTCCTCAATACCTGTTACAATGATGATGGTGGTGATGAGAGAGAGAGAGAGAGAGAGAGAGAGAGAGAGAGAGAGAGAGAGAGAGAGAGAGAGAGAGAGCGCTTTAGGAGGGGAGGGAAGGTGGTAGTGTTTTCTAAGCAGAGTCATTTGAATGGTGACAGGTACGATTGTCGACTGATTCTCACTCTGGTGTTTACAGGTTCAAATCTTGCTTTGACATAGATTTAGGAATAAAAAAACGACAAAACTCAATGTTTATATCCCTTGTTTAAAAGAAAGGAGAAAATGATGAGTTTGTGATGATTGCTAAGATTGTTCGTGCGTATGTTGTTATGGTGTGTGTGTGTGTGTGTGTGTGTGTGTGTGTGTGTGTGTGTGTGTGTGTGAGAGAGAGAGAGAGAGAGAGAAGAGAGAGAGAGAGAGAGACAGAGACAGAGATACAGAGTTCAGTTTGATCCCATGTAAACGCATGGGAAATAATCACACATACCTGCGAACATTTTAATGCGCATCACTACGACATATAAAACACCATAAACGCAGACACATATATCTGTAATACATACATCATCATGACAAGTAGACATACATCAACATGTAACCAGACCAATGTCAATATTCTGCTCCCAAATGCCATAAAAAATCATTAAGTTACAGTCGTAAGGCTTTGAAGAAATTACTTAAGAAGAAAATTGAAATAATGTAACCCTTACTTGAATTTGTATTTATGGATTAAAATAAGGCCTCTCTCTCTCTCTCTCTCTCTCTCTCTCTCTCTCTCTCTCTCTCTCTCTCTCTCTCTTTAAGATTCACCTTTAATGACCTTCGACCTTACGTATTTCTTCAACTTACAAGGTCTGAACCCACGAGGCATGTACCATTAAGGTCTTCAAACTACCACGTATGCACCTTTGCAGATCTTCAACTCTCAAAATATGTCATTTTGAAGATCTCTCTCTCACCCACAAAGTATGCAACTTTGAAGAACTTCAACCCGCAAGGTATGTAACTATGAAGATCTCTCATCTACAAGGTACGTTCGTTCGAAGATATCTCACCCACAGGATATGCGTTTGGTATATCTCTTTAAGCAATCTAACCTACAAGGCAGTTACATTTTGTTGTATCTCTTACATCGCCTGTCTGGTCGTCCGAGGATTACAACAAAAGAAGAAAAAAGAAGAAATCCTATCTGTCAACCAATTGTGTGCCCAAGAATGTTCTGTATCTGTGACGCTGTTGTTTGCCGCAAGTTCCTGAAACAGCCCATAATGAATTCAACACAACACCGTCAACCTGGCAAAAAACTTTTTTTTTTTTTTTTTTTAATTCTGTAACTTACGCGGTTGTTGCGCTTAGCTTCCATAGCGCTGCAAATGCTGTTTAAATGAGATTCTGTCAACTTTGAGTAACGTGCTCTCTCTCTCTCTCTCTCTCTCTCCTCTCTTTCTGCGTTGTGCATCCTTTTTTCTTTTATCTTATCGTCGTAATCTTCATGATCATCATCAGAATCATCATCATTATCATCAACGCCACCATCAACATCACCACTCTCATTGTTTGCATCTTTATCCTCCTCCTCCTCCTCCTTCTTCTATCATCATCATCATCATCATCACCATCATCATCATTATTGTTGTTGTTGTTCTTCGTTCTTCTTCTTCTTCTTCTTTAATGTATTATTATCATTATCATTGTTATTATAGTTACTGTTATTATTATTATATTTATTAGTATTGTTATTATTGTCATTATTACTATTATTATTGTTATCATTACTACTATCATTAACATTACTATCATTTATTGTTATGAATACTGCTCCTGTTGTTATGGTGTTAGATGTTTTGGTGGTTATTCTTGGTCTCTGGAGTTGTGCATTCCAATGTTACTTACCACATTCCCCATCCCCCACCATGACCAGTTATTCTCCCTCTCACTCTCCCACCCCCTTTCACCTTCCCTATGAAGATCAACACACACGCCCCTCCCCTCCCCCCCCCCACCTCCCAATAGCTCCCCTCTCCCGCCTCCCTTCTCCCCTCCACACACATACACACCCCAACTGGAGGACCTGATTTCGCTGTGCCTACAGTGAGAACATTGCAGGTAAGCTCAATACAGGAACTCTTTGTCTCTCAACACACACACACACACACACACACACACACACACACACACACCACACACACACACACACAATGCACGCGTGTTAACACACAACACAACACACACACACACACACACACACACATCACGGTACACACACACACACACACACACACACACACATATGCACGCGTGTTACACACCACACACACACACACACACACACACACACACACACACACACACACACACATATGCACGCGTGTTACACACACACACACACACACACACACACACACACACACACATGCACACACGCGCGCGTGCGCGCGCACATACACACACATATGCACACACATGCGCGCGCGCCACACACACACATGCAAACACATGCACACACATGCGCGCCACACACACACATGCAAACACATGCACACGCATACACACACCTGCACACACATGCGCGCGCGCGCGCACACACACACACACACACACACACACACACACACACACACAAACACACACATGCGTACGTGCACTTACACTGCCTCTGTCTGTCGTCTGTCTGCTGTCTGTCTGTCTGTCTCTCTCTTTCTCTCTTTCTCTCTCTCTCTCCACACACACACACACACACACACACACACACACACACACACACACACACACGCCACCATCACCACAACCACCACCACCATAACCAGCTTCAGATCTGGTCGTGGTGACAGGGCAAAAGGGGCATTCCAATCTGTGACCCTTAGGCCAGGAGAAAGCGCCTGTCACTTGGTCGCTAACCCCCCCCTCCCCCCCCCCCCCCCCCCCCCCCCTGCATTCCACTGCCCTTGCCTCAGCGCTAATACCTGCACGGAAACTTACCTGCCTGTCAGTCAGTCAACACCGCACGCGCTGTCTTTCGATTGGACAATCACCGATCTCTCTGTCACACACCCCTCCAACCACCCCCACCCCCACCCTCCCCAAGTATTGTGTGTGTTGTGTGTGTGTGTGTGTGTGTGTGTGTGTGTGTGTGGTGTGTGAAAGTGACTCGACACGACACGTGCGCTAGATGTTTAGAGCGGGCATTCCTGACGGGTGAAGCGGACCTCATTAGCTATGCATGTTTTTCCTGTTAGTTTCATATTGATATAGAGAGAGTTGGCGGCTCGGAATGTTTGTGTCCTTGATAACTTTGAAACTTTGTATGCCAAGGAGAGTTGGGGGGGGGGGGATGGGGGAATGGGGGGGAGGAGGAGTGTGGAGGAGGGAGGGAGAGGGGAGGAGGAGGAGGGGGGACGGGCGAGGGTTGGAGGGTCCAGGGTGGGTGGTGGGGGTGGTATTGATGGGACTGACAGGGGATGGGAAGGTAGGTGTGGAGGGGCGGGGGGCGGGGGGGGGGGGGCTTCTGGGATGGGGAGGGAATTGTCGGAATGGGGGGTGGTGGTGGTGGTGGTGGTGGTGGTGTGTGTGTGTGTGTGTGTGTGTGTGTGTGTGTGTGTGTGTGTGTGTGTATGCGAGTGTGTATGTGTGTGGTCGCGTGCGTGCGTATGTGTGTGTGTGTGTTGTGTGTGTGTGTGTGTGTGTGTGTGTGTGTGTGTGTGTGTGTGTGTGTGTGAGCCCGCGCTCACGCGCGCGTATTCTATGAACAAATAATTTTTATGTGACGGAGCATTCGTGAGTTTGGTTACTAAGCTGTTCACTTTTACAGGATCCTGTGTGAGTTGTCCTCCCCCTCTCAATCAGCATTGCATCATCACATGGAACTGCTCCGTCCACAGACTTTGTTCTCTCCGTCTTCCGTAGGAACTGTACAGCTCTGATCTTCTCATTTGTACATGATCTCTTTTCTGACACGTTCCTTTTCCTTCAGTTTGATCTCATCTGATGTTTTTCCACTGGCGTTAAGTTTTCAAAGCTTGGTGTGAACAAGCTTGCAACTTGCCTATTGTATCCGGCATGACCCTGCGTATTCTCTCTCTCGTCATTCTGTCACTCTGTCTGTCTCCCCCCCCCCTCTCTCTCTCTCTCTCTCTCTCTCTCTCTGTGCGCGTGAGTTCGTGCGCACCGGCGAGAGACACTGCAGAGCAACAAGAGAGGAAACAACAGAGAGAATGAGTTTTTCCTAATTAACAGAGATAATGAGTTTTCCTAGTGAACAAACGGAGATAATGAGTTTTCCTAATTAACAAACGGATGTAATGAGTTTTCCTAACTACCAACGGAGATAATGAGTTTTCCTAATTAACAAACGGAGATAATGAGTTTTCCGTATTAACACACGGAAATAATGAGTTTTCCTAATTAACAAACGGAGATGATGAGTTTTCCTAATTAACACATGGATATAATGAGTTTTCCTAATTAACAAACGGAGATGAGTTTTCCTAATTAACAAACGGAAATAATGAGTTTTCCTAATTAACAAACGGAGATAATGACTTTTCCTAATTAACAAACAGAGATGATAAGTTTTCCTAATTAACAATTTATCAGACGTTAATTCAGCTGAATTCTTTGTCTTTCCCCGAAATATTCCAAACCTTCTGTTTCATACTGTAAAAAAAGAGTTAATGTTGTGGTATTGTTTTATTAAATGTCAGCTCAGAAAATACACGACATTATAGTATCACCCTGTTCTACGTCAATACACCCAAAGATTAATCTGACATAAAGTTGGCTTCAGTCAGTCAATCAGTCAGTGTGTGTGTGTGTGTGTGTGTGTGTGTGTGTGTGTGTGTGTGTGTGTGTGTGTGTGTGTGTGTGTGTGTACATAATATGTGTGCATGCGCACGCACATTTGTACCGGTTTATTCCCCCGTGCGCGCGTGCTCTGTGATTGAATACGTCTTTGGCTCGCAGAAACGTGTAATAGGTAATCAGAAAGTAATTGAAAGAATGGACTACGTGCATCATCGAAGATTAATGGACAGATGGGTCGATCAAATGATCCATTGATGGACTGATTGCTTGTTGGTTGGTTGGTTCGTTGACTTGCTGATTGGCTGATAATCTGGCTGGTAGCTTGGTTGATTGGATGGTCAATTGTTGAATGAGTAAATGAATGAATGAATGAATGAATGAATGAATGCATGAGTGGGTTAATGCACGCATACATGAATGAATAAATGAACGAATGAATGAGTAAATTCATAAATGAATGAATGAATGAACGAACGAATGAATGAAGGGATGAAGGAATGAAGCAATTAAAGGATGCAGACGCGTGATCTCCTAAACGCGACAAATTGCCTGAAATAAACAACCAGCACACAAGGTATTCAAGGAGGGAGAAAATAGGACAGACATGTGAGTCTATTCGCTATTTTAGTCCAGACAAACTTTTTGCTGAGCCTAAAAATAGGACAAACACCGTGACACATTCTCTCCTCCCCCCCCCCCCTCTCCTCTCCCCTATAAACAACCCCTTCTTCTTCCCCTCGTCCCCAATTTGGCCTGACCTGTATGTGTCTGCTTCCTCCGCCTCCGCCCTTACCCCCACTCCCTTCATAGGCCCACCCCTTCCACCCCTTATCACACTAATGCCTTTTCAAATTTGTCTGTCTGTCTGTCTATGTGTCTGTCTGTCTGTCTGTCTATGTGTCTGTATATGTGTCTGTCTGTCCGTCTGTCTGTCTGTCTGTCTGTCTGTCTGTCTGTCTCTGTCTCTGTCACTGTCTCTGTCACTGTCTCTCTCTGTCTCTCTGTCTCTCTCTGTCTCTCTCTGCGACACGTTTTTCTACTTGTATCCTTCTATCTCTGCTTCATACCAACACCTTCCCCCGCCCTCCGCCCTTTCTCTGTCTGTCTCTGTGTCTCTGTCTCTCTCTGTCTCTCTGTCTCTCTCTGTCTCTCTCTGCGACACGTTTTTCTACTTGTATCCTTCTATCTCTGCTTCATACCAACACCTTCCCCCCGCCCTCCGCCCTTTCTCTGTCTCTCTCTGTGTCTCTGTCTCTCTCTGTCTCTCTCTGTCTCTCTCTGCGACACGTTTTTCTACTTGTATCCTTCTTATCTCTGCTTCATACCAACACCTTCCCCCCGCCCTCCGCCCTTTCTCTGTCTCTCTCTGTGTCTCTGTCTCTCTCTGTCTCTCTGTCTCTCTCTGTCTCTCTCTGCGACACGTTTTTCTACTTGTATCCCTCTATCTCTGCTTCATACCAACACCTTCCCCCCGCCCTCCGCCCTTTCTCTGTCTCTCTCTGTGTCTGTCTCTTTCTCTCCTCCCTTTCTCTCCCTCCCCCCCCCTCTCTCTCTCTCTCTCTCTCTCTCTCTCTCTCTCTCTCTCTCTCTCTCTCTCTCTCTGCCCTTTTGTCTCTGTCTTATACTATAATTCCCCCCTCCTCCGTCTGGTTGCCTGCCTGCCTGTTTGTCTGTCGCTGTCTGTCTGTCTGTCTGTCTTGTCTGTCTGTCTGTCGTCTCTCTCTCTTCTTCTCTTCTCTCTCTCTCTCTCTGCCCTTTTGTCTCTGTCTTATACTATAATTCCCCCCTCCTCCGTCTGGTTGCCTGCCTGCCTGTTTGTCTGTCTGTCTGTCTGTCTGTCTGTCTCTCTCTCTCTCTCTCTCTCTGCCTCCCTCCCTCCCTCCCCCCACCTCCCCTCTCTCTCTCTCTGTCTCTCTGTCCCACCCCCCTCTCCAAGCTTTTTCTCTCTCAGTCATCATTGCAATCCGTCATGTTCACGACGTGGGGGCCCTGACATGAAACGACTAGAACTCCCCGTCCATCCAGATTGTGTGACCAACTCGAGGACATGGACCAGCCGCTCCAAAAGACCAACGGCATGAGTCAGACAGAAGAGAAAGGCGGGCGGTAGGTAGGTAGGGTGGTGGGGGAGGGGGAGGGGGATGGGGGTGGATGGATAGTAGGGAGGTCGGGGGTTCAGAAGATCGGGTTGAGAGGGGTGTTCACATACAAGTCGAGTGGTGTAATCGCTGATAGAGCTGCTACCCCCCCCCCCTCACCCCCACCCCCACCTCCACCTCACCCCTGAACCCCCACCTCCCCCCAAAACTGCCCCACCCAACCCCATACAATCTCCGCTCCACCTTACTTCCCCAGTCATCAATAGGTCTCTAGTGTTATTCAACAGCGTGAATCATAGCGTTTGCTCTCTCTCCTCCTCTCTCTCTCTCTCTCTCTCTCTCTCTCTCTCTCTTCCTGCTCTTCCACTGTCTGTCTGTCTGTCTGTCTGTCTGTCTCTGTCTGTCTCTCTCTCTCTCTCTCTCTCTCTCTCTCTCTCTCTCTCTCTCTGTCTCACTGCCTCTTTGCCTGTCTGTCTGTCTGCCTGTGTCTGTCTGTCTCCGTCTCTCTGTGTCTCTCTGTATTTTTCTGTGTCTGTCTGTCTGTCTCTGTCTCTCTCTGTTTCAATGTCTCTGTTTCTGTCTGTCTGTCTGTCTGTCTGTCTGTCTGTCTCTCTCTCTCTCTCTCTCTCTCTCTCTCTCTCTCTCTCTTACTGTGTCTGTCTGTCTCTCGGCCTCTCTCTGTTTCCTGTCTCTGTCTCTATCTGCCTCTGCCTGTGTCTCTGTCTCTGTCTCTGTATCTTTCAGTCTCTGTCTGTCTGTCTGTCTCTGTTTCACTGTCTGTCTCTGTCTGTCTGTTTGTCTGTCTGTCTGTCTGTCTGTCTGTCTCTCTCTCTCTCTCTCTCTCTCTCTCTCTCTCTCTCTCTCTGTGCTCTAAAAACATCACACCCTGTCCTAGTGGATATCTATAACTCCGCACACTGTACTTGTCCCTGACTGTGGAACAGAGAAGAGGAACAGAGGAGGAGGGGAGGGGAGGGGGGCTGGAAAGGAGACAAAGGGACGAACGGGATTTGTTAGCCTTGGAAGGTGGGGAAGGGGGCGGGTGGAAGAGGAGAGATCAAAGGGGATTAAGAGGTGAAGCTGCCCACTGGACAGGCGACAGTGATGGATGTGTTGATAGGATGAGGATACGAAGACGTGGAAACTGTAGTAAAAAAAAATTTAAAAAAACAACAATCGCCTGTTGTTCTGATCGACTGTAGTAAAAACCCATCGCCTGTTGTTCTGATCGACTGTAGTAAAAACCAATCGTCTGTTGTTCTGATCGACTGTAGTAAAAACCCATCGCCTGTTGTTCTGATCGACTGTAGTAAAAACCCATCGCCTGTTGTTCTGATCGACTGTAGTAAAAACCCATCGCCTGTTGTTCTGATCGACTGTAGTAAAAACCCATCGCCTGTTGTTCTGATCGACTGTAGTAAAAACCCATCGTCTGTTGTTCTGATCGACTGTAGTAAAAACTCATCGTCAGTTGTTCTGATCGACTGTGATAAACATTAGAAACACACAGCAACAACAGACATTCATAACACCACCAATGACAAACACCCATAAAACAGACAGTCATACCACTGCCAATGACAAACACCCATAAAACAGACAGTCATAGCACTACCAATGACAAACACCCATAAAACAGACAGTCATAGCACTACCAATGACAAACACCCATAAAACAGACAGTCATAGCACTACCAATGACAAACACCCATAAAACAGACAGTCATAGCACTACCAATGACAAACACCCATAATACTGACAGTCATAGCACTACCAATGACAAACACCCATAAAACAGACAGTCATAGCACTACCAATGACAAACACCCATAAAACAGACAGTCATACCACTGCCAATGACAAACACCCATAAAACAAACAGTCATACCACTGCCAATGACAAACACCCATAATACTGACAGTCATAGCACTACCAATGACAAACACCCATAATACTGACAGTCATAGCACTACCAATGACAAACACCCATAATACAGCCATTCATAGCACTACCAATGACAAACACCCATAATACAGCCATTCATAGCATTACCAATGACAAACACCCATAATACAGACATTCATAGCACTACCAATGACAAACACCCATAATACAGACATTCACAGCACTACCAATGACAAACACCCATAATACAGTCATAGCACTACCTATGACAAACACCCATAATACAGACAGTCATAGCACTACCAATGACAAACACCCATAATACAGTCATAGCACTACCAATGACAAACACCCATGATACAGACAGTCATAGCACTACCAATGACAAACACCCGTAATATCAAACACCCATAATACAGACAGTCATAGCACTACCGATGACAAACACCCATAATACACACACAAAAAACAAACAAACACTGTTGTGTTATCGTCGATTGCAACTGCATGGAGTATGCTATTAAGTAATGACTAGGGGGGAAGGGGGGGGGGGTAGGGTACCGATTCCAACGCCATCAAACGACAAATAAACAAACAACAAAACAAATAACGAAACAGACGTTTGAATTAACATACTAACCTAGCATGCTCTTCTGACCTAAAGATACTGACAAAGAATATCCGATGAGACTTTAGGGTAAAAAAAAAGCTTCTGAGTTGAAACAATTCTGGTTTTGTTGTTGTTTTTTGTTGTTGTTGTTGTTGTTGTGTTTGTGTATTGTTTTGTTTGTCTGTTTGTTTATTGATTCCACCTGTTCTACGTCGACAAAGCTGGCCAGAGGGTGCAGAGTTGGAGATGCAGCTTTGGGGCAGCCGTCAAGACCTAGACAAGACTGTGGGTTTCGTCGTGGCGACAGGATTGAAGATCTGACGCAACTAATACAATCGAACGCGGGGAAGATGCAAGTAACTGAACCTACATAATGATAGAACAGTATTTTTAACAAATAGCTGAAGTGAAATCTACTCACGTATTCTCAACAAATAAATAAATGAGTAGAAACAGACTAAAATGGTTTTAGGGAAGACAACAGCACAATAGACCATCAGTTGAAATGTGTCTTCTTTAAAACAAACATCCACTGAATATTTTGAAAATTTAAAAGAAACGTGGCATCTACTGGAAAGTTTGCAAAGCCGTCAGGGGAGCCTTCAATTCCGAAGTAGCGCATGAGTGTGTGAAAAAGGTGACTCTGCTTTTTCTTTTTTCTCTCGATTGTCCAAGTGCTGTTAAGCAGGGATGCTTACTGAGCCCCAGGCGATTTCAATTCTATGAACAAATCAGTAGTAGAAGACACTAGGTCAGCACTGTCCAAGAACAGCGAGAGAAAGAACTCCATGTTGCTGGGTAAACCAAAGCTACGCTGGCCTGGCACAACAAGATACAGACTACACTGGCCTGGCACAACAGATACAGACTACACTGGCCTACAGAACAAGATACAGGCTACACTGCCTGACGAACAAGATAACAGACTACACTGCCTGTCCCGAACAAGATACAGGGCTACACTGGCCTGTCAGAACAAGATACAGACATACACTGCCTGGCACAACAAGATAAGACTACACTGGCCTGACAGAACAAGATACAGGCTACACTGGCCTGACAGAACAAATACAGACTACACTGGCCTGTCAGAACAAGATACAGGCTACACTGGCCTGTCAGAACAAGATACAGACTACACTGGCCTGGCACAACAAGATACAGACTACACTGGCCTGACAGAACAAGATACAGGCTACACTGGCCTGACAGAACAAGATACAGACTACACTGGCCTGTCAGAACAAGATACAGGCTACACTGGCCTGTCAGAACAAGATACAGACTACACTGGCCTGTCAGAACAAGATACAGACTACACTGGCCTGTCAGAACAAGATACAGGCTACACTGGCCTGTCAGAACAAGATACAGGCTACACTGGCCTGTCAGAACAAGATACAGACTACACTGGCCTGTCAGAACAAGATACAGACTACACTGGCCTGTCAGAACAAGATACAGACTACACTGGCCTGTCAGAACAAGATACAGGCTTCACTGGCCTGGCAGAACAAGATACAGACTACACTGGCCTGGCAGAACAAGATGAAGAATATACAGGCCTGATACAACAAGATAAATGGGGAGATGTGCCATGGCGACACACTATTCAGAGAGAGCAGCGCGAAATTTCACATTCCACAGCCTGTTGTGGCGACGAACTTCTACACTGTAATACAGTTCAGTATAACACAACACAGTGCACGCCACAATGAAATCAGAAGCCCATTCGGGGAGAGCGCAGTTCTTCGCCATCGTCAGACAGACGGATCATGGATCCACTATCTGATCCACATCCAGGTGACAGATCCACATTAAAATTCAATGACCCTGTCCGTTGGTCTGCATTTCCTCTTGCCACCGAGGTTCGTCCAGATTGGTTCCATAGTTTATTGGTTAAAATAACTTTTATTTCAGAAACAAATGACCAGAATACCTTCATAACTGACAGGACGAATAAGCAACAACAAGCCCTAGGCTTATACTGTGCTCAAATTGACATGTACAATATATTGGCGGTTAAATATATTCACAATATACTAAGCATTTCACTTCGTGCTTGGGATTTTTTTTAAGGAAACGTTGAAAAAGAAAAACAAAAACAAACAGACAAAAAAAACAACAACAAAAAAGAGCCGAAAAAAGAGACACAGTAGCAGAAAAATAAAATGAATAACATGGAAAATGGGAGGAAGGGAGTGGAAACAGCAATCACATCATCAACAAGAATATGTGAACACTTTACAAACACGAGAGAAACTTATACAATAACGTAACGTAGTTTAGGGTAGAAACCATGTTTTCCATAAGTATTGTGTTGAAGTATAGCAGTTCAATTTGATTAACTTTTCCCCTTTTTTCCCCCTCTTTTCTTTTCCCCTTTTTCATTTTTTTAAATTTCCTGTTATTGTTTTTCTTCCCTTTTCAAGACACTATGACATCGATCGCTTAAACAGAAAAAAAATTACTATTTTAGCGATGACGTTGGCTAATCAGTAAGTAAACAAACTATCTATCTAGTAAACTACGTCTTGGGCCAATCGACTTGTCAGTCAGCCTCTTATTTCAAGAGTAAAGAAATGGATCACAATGAATAAATAAGAGCCAAACTATAAAGTTACAGAAAGTAAAATATAAAAAAGGCAAAAAATATAAAGTTACAGAAAGTAAAATATAAAAAAGGCAAAAATGATTTTTTTTTTAAATGAGAAAGTCAGGGCTGAAATCGGTTCGATTCGGAGATAAACTGGTGTACTTTTCCAAATATTAATGAATTCACATCAGGTTGAAGATCACGGCTACCTTCTAAAAGAAAACGTAATAGGGTATAATTCTGTGGAAGAGTCAAAATTGCATTTTCACAACTATATTGAATAGGGGACAGAATAACAAATAGTGTTCTGCTGTTTCTCTTCCATTGCCACAGCTACAAGAAGGATAATTATCCAGATGTCGGTTAACCATATCGTTCTTTAGATCACTCATACCTAAACGGAGCCGGCAGTGAATTACTTGTTCTCTTCTTGTACCAAAATAGTAGTATGGTGGAACTATAGCGTCATCAATAGACAGATATCGTTTCAGTTGGCTCAAGGAGTTGCTAGTTTTAATGTAGTCAGGTAGTGCATTCCATAATTGAGTTGCGGATGGGACGAACGATTTTTTTTTTTTTATATAACTCTGTCTTACATTTCATTACTGTGCGTTCTAGAGGCCTTCGCCTGTGGTGAGGGTTTCTGTCCGAGACTAGAGAAGGAATAAGATGTACTAAATAATTGGGGCTTAGGCCATTAATCATTTTATAGTACTGTATTATTTATGCCGTTTTCTTCTTTCCTTTTAATGGGCAGAATCCAGACTCTTTGTATAAATTTTGATGGTTTGTTCCACGAACAGTGCCTGTAATGATTCTTAGAGCTTCCAGGTGCAAATTTTCCAGATGCTGCGACTGCGTTCAGTACAATTATCCCAGACAATGTCGGCATAATCGAAGTGTGGCAATATAAAGGATTTGTATAAGATTTCGAGAGCTTTTCTACTTAACTTACATTTATAGCTTTTTAGACATGAAATTAACATTGTAACATAGTTTATTGTTGTTGTTCTTACATTGTTGTTGTTGTTGCTGTTGTTTTGCTTTATCCCGCAAAGCGTATTTAGGACCTGTCCTTTGGTCTAAAATGTGCAATACAGATCCATGCTAAAATATGATGGATTCGTCTTTGAGCCATACTCAATCTTTCCAGCTCCTTCCCTTAACATCGGCTCACTGGTGATTGCAATATTTTGCTAACAGTCAAACCAACAGAGGCAGGGAGGAACATAACGTTCTTTATTGAGATAATTAAAAGTGCATGTGTGGGGAAAAAAAATCACGATGAAGCAATAAATGATAGGAAACCTTCCTTTACAGACTTACAATCACGGTAGATGACTTTCCACCGCGAGAAAGACATTAATCGAGGCTTATTTCTGCATGAACTCAAATGAAGGGGAAAATTTGGTAAGGTGTAGTTATGAATAAGCATTTGATGATGAAATATTCAATATTGCAAGGATATTTGAATGGGAAAAAAATTCAGTTCTGGAAAACAACACACACACACACACACACACACACACACACACACACACACACACACACACACACACACACACACTAGCGTGCGCGCACGCACACACACACACACACACACAACACACACACACACACACACACACACCACACACACATTGTCCAAAGGGTAGCGTAAGCAGTATAGTAAAGTAGTCCCAGTTTGTTGGTTGTGTTTTCTGTCCCCTCTGTTGAAACTCCACGCACAACGAGCATCATTGTTGAAAGCTGCGTGTCTCCCCCACGACGACAAAGCAAATAACACAACACCCACTAGAATTTCACACAGATACAGCCTGTGTGAATGTGTCCCTGTCCCCCTCCCCCCTCTCTCCACCCCTCTCGCCACCCCTCACCCTTTCACCCCCTGCCCCACCCGACGTCTCCTGCCGTGCAGGGGTAGCTGTGAGCCTGTCTGAACGACAGAGATGGATACCCTCCACCCCTCTCACCACCCCTCACCCCTTCAACCCCCCCCCCCCCCCCGCCCCACCTGACGCCCCCTGCGGTGCAGGGGTAGCTGTGAGTCTGCCTGAACGACAGAGATGGATGATGTCTTTGTGATCGGTTTCCGGGTCAGGCTTCTTCTTCCTCTTCTTCTTCTTCTTCTTCCCCACTGCCTGACAATGGAGAGAGAGAGAGAGAGAGAGAGAGAGAGAGAGAGAGAGAGAGAGAGAGAGAGAGAGAGACAGAGAGAGAGACAGAGAGAGAGAGAGAGAGAGAGGAGTGAGAGAGACAGACAGACAGACAAACAGACAGTATGGATTAAGGGCAAGAGAGAGAGAGAGAGAGAGAGAGAGAGAGAGAGAGAGAGAGAGAGAAGGAGGGGAGGGCATAGGGCATAGGGCAAGAGAGTGAGGGGGGGGGAGAACGAGAGAGAGAGAGAGAGAGAGAGAGAAAGAGAGAGAGAGAGAGAGAGAGAGAGAGAGAGAGAGAGAGAGAGACGGATGCTTTATTCATCTAGGCCTTGGCCTGTTATGAAGGGTGGATGAACATAATATATCATAATTATGAAACAAATACACATGACTGTTTAACAAATCAAACACAATTAATTCAGAACATCAAGAGGTAGCGATTTCTCTAAATTTGAATGCCTTGTATAGAAACAAGGACAACTTTAGAACAACGTCTGTTGAGGCTGATGACATCAATATAGTCAATTTAAACAGGGAAGGTTGTCTATAAAATTTTGGCTGAATGAATTCAGTTCTAATATTCCTTAAGGCTGGACAGCAAAGAACAAAATGGATACGATTTACAAAGTGGACACAGCAGATAATGGTCATCAACAGTGGCTTTGTATCTAAACTTATGAACTGCCAATTCTAATATTCCAAATCTGAATTTGGTCATGACATACTTTAAGTGTCTGTCCATTTCTAAAGTTAAATAAGGTTTCAAATCATGAAAATTGCAAACATGTCTATAGAAATCAAACCTTTCACTATACTGCACATGATTTGACTATCTTTGCCAAGAGCAGTCAATCAATCGTTTACGAAAGCAAAGTATAAATTGTTTAACATTGCCTACACCTTGATTTAACCATGCAAAGCCAAAACCACGTTCAAAGAGACAAACACATACTTCACTTACCCAGTTGTTTTTCCCTCTAGCATCGAGATCATATAACATGTGAATAAGCTTTGCGTGGTAATCTGTGCTCCTGCATATAAAGTAAACTCAGCCAACAACGGATGTATTTAACCGCTGAATATATATACAAGGGGATTCTATTAGTCTCAATATAAATAAGATCATTAGGCGTTCGCCTGTCTACACCCAAAAACTTTTTTAATGCGAACAGGTGCACAGATTCAAAATATGCGACAGCGTTGTCTAATCCCCAAAATTCAGACCCATACTGAACAATTGGCTGACTTTGGCAATAAAACAACTTGAGAAATACATACAAAGACGTATTATTGAGGTTATACAGCTTTTTCACGATACTGAGCAGCACAATTTTGGCCCTGCTTGCAAGATCTTTGCACGCACTAACCAAACTCAGACGTGTAGAGAAAAATATACCCAAATACTTATAAGCATTCACGACAGGAATGGGGATACAATCATAAAACCACCTTTGTCTTGCACTGAAATAACCACCCTTTCGAAATACAATAATGTTACTTTTGGACAAATTAAACTTTAGTTGTAGAGAAGCAGCTGCGTGGTGTAGACTATTCAGTTGAGTCTGTAAACCAATAACAGTCTCTGATATCAAAACCACATCATCAGCTAATAAAACAATCAACAACTCAAAAGCATCCAAAGTCTGCAAAGCCCCATGTTTTCCATTGTTGATCACCTCATTGCTAGCTCATTGATAAAGAGGGAAAATAGAACAGGACTGCAAGCATCACCTTGCCTAACCCCAGCTGTACAGTTAATGTAATCTGTCAGTTTATCCCCGCAACGAACTCTAGCCCTAACCACCTCATACATGCTTCTGATACATCTGTAAAGTTTACCCTTAATACCATTTTTAATCATGACTGGCCAAAGAAGATTTCTATTGCTGGAATCGAACGCTTTTTCAAAATTTATAAAAGCGGCATATTGTTTTCGATTATGAGAAAACTACTTCTGAACAAGAGCCATCAAAGTAAACATATGGTCAACAGTCGAATACCCCTTTTTGAAGCCAGCTCGGTGATCACCAGTAATGTTTTCCTCTTCCTACTCTTGCAATCTGTTATTTATTATCATTCCAAATATTTTACTGCTTATGTTACTAAGACAGATACCCTTATAGTTGTTTGGATTATTAGCGTGCCCCCCCCCCCCCCCCCCCCTTTTTTTTTTTTTTTTTTTTTTTAGATAGGCATGATTATTGACTCCGTCCAGTTATCCGGAAATATACTGTCATCAAACAGTTTATTGAAAAAAAAAATCAAGCAAAACTGCACAATTGAGAGAGAGAGAAAGAGAGAGAGAGAGAGAGAGAGAGAGAGAGAGAGAGAGAGAGAAGAGGGGGCAAAGGGCAAGAGAAACAGAGAGAGGGACAGAGAGCAAGCGAGAAAGAGAGACAGAGGAGCAAAGAGAGAGAGAGAGAGAGAGAGAGAGAGAGAGAGAGAGAGAGGGCAGACAGACAGACAGACAGCGTGTGTGTGTGTGTGTGTGTGTGTGTGTGTGTGTGTGTGTGTGTGTGTGTGTGTGTGTGTGTTGTCTATTCACTGTGTGTGTGTGTTGTCTATTCACTGTGTGTGTGTTTGTCTATTCACTGTGTGTGTGTTGTGTATTCACTGTGTGTGATCGTAGACCAAAAAGAAAAGAAATCAAAACACCTCATCTACAGATTTAACTGAAACATGGCAGCCCCAGATAAAACTTTTTTTAAAGGATTCAAAACTGTAAAAGTGAGCTATCTGGTATGCGGAAAATGAAGTATTGGAGGCGCTCCATTAAAGATATCCCCCCACCCACCACCCACCCCCACCCCCCCCCCCCCCCCCCCCCCCCCCCCAAAAAAAAGAGAAAAAAGAAAGAAAAATGGATTCAGATTGAATGAGAAAGCAATGTCGCATAGCAATAAGGAACTGCGTGAAACTTCATCTATGGAAGACTCGGAGAAGGCAGGCATGGAAGACTCAGAGAAGGCTGACATGGAAGACTCAGAGAAGGCAGGCATGGAAGACTCAGAGAAGGCTGACATGGAAGACTCAGAGAAGGCAGGCATGGAAGACTCAGAGAAGGCTGACATGGAAGACTCAGAGAAGGCAGGCATGGAAGACTCAGAGAAGGCTGACATGGAAGACTCAGAGAAGGCAGGCATGGAAGACTCAGAGAAGGCAGGCATGGAAGACTCAGAGAAGGCAGGCATGGAAGACTCGGAGAAGGCAGGCATGGAAGACTCAGAGAAGGCAGGCATGGAAGACTCAGAGAAGGCAGGCATGGAAGACTCAGAGAAGGCAGGCATGGAAGACTCGGAGAAGGCAGGCATGGAAGACTCAGAGAAGGCAAGCATGGAAGACTCAGAGAAGGCAAGCATGGAAGACTCGGAGAAGGCAGGCATGGAAGACTCGGAGAAGGCAGGCATGGAAGACTCAGAGAAGGCAGGCATGGAAGACTCAGAGAAGGCAGGCATGGAAGACTCGGAGAAGGCAGGCATGGAAGACTCAGAGAAGGCAGGCATGGAAGACTCGTAGAAGGCAGGCATGGAAGACTCAGAGAAGGCAGACATGGAAGACTCAGAGAAGGCAGGCATGGAAGACTCAGAGAAGGCAGGCATGGAAGACTCGGAGAAGGCAGGCATGGAAGACTCAGAGAAGGCAGGCATGGAAGACTCGGAGAAGGCAGGCATGGAAGACTCGGAGAAGGCAGACAAAACCATTTCCGTGTGCCTGCAGTGAAAAAAGTATATGAGCATTTGTAATCTGTTCACAACGAATGCTGTTTACATTTTACATGAACTCGGTTTTGAAAATACGTAGTTTAAATCTATAAATAGAAGTTACAGGGTTTTTTTTTTGTTTTGTTTTGTTTTGTTGTTTGTTTACTTGTTTGATTGTTTTCCTATTATTAGGTCCATATGCACCATCCGATTGCAAATGTTTTCGAGCCTAAGACTGTGGTCCCTATTAGGTCCATATGCACCATCCGATTGCAAATGTTTTCGAGCCTAAGACTGTGGTCATATGTTGGGGAGGTGTGGGGAGGGATGTACGAGAGGAACGGGCGAAAGATTGGTGGAAGGGGAGGGAGGGGGTCGCAAGGGGAGGGCATGGGCAGTCATGTTGATGTTGATTCAGTAACGCTTGAGGTAACAATATAGGTATCAATAGGAATGTGGGGTCAAAGTGGATGGGGGCGGAGCAGATCTGAACAGGTGAGGATCAGGTCGGGCAAGGTGGCATGGGCCCGGAAGGGAGGAAAGGGGGAAGGGAAGAACGGAGGGAGGGAGGGGCAAAGAAAACAAAAGGTATCATCCTGTTCACAACTGTTCCAGACTGTTCACAACTGTTCCAGACTGTTCACAACTGTTCCAGACTGTTCACAAATAGGTTTTTTTTTTCCTCCTTTTTTTGTATGTCACTTTTTTCAGTAAAGGTGTATGACCAAGGGTCGTTTCTTCACTATTTCTGTATGTCACTTTTTTCAGTAAAGGTGTATGACCAAGGGTTGTTTCTTCACTATTTTCTGTATGTCACTTTTTTCAGTAAAGGTGTATGACCAAGGGTTGTTTCTTCACTATTTCTGTATGTCACTTTTTTCAGTAAAGGTGTATGACCAAGGGTTGTTTCTTCACTATTTCTGTATGTCACTTTTTTCAGTAAAGGTGTATGACCAAGGGTTGTTTCTTCACTATTTCTGTATGTCACTTTTTTCAGTAAAGGTGTATGACCAAGGGTTGTTTCTTCACTATTTCTGTATGTCACTTTTTTCAGTAAAGGTGTATGTCCAAGGGTTGTTTCTTCACTATTTCTGTATGTCACTTTTTTCAGTAAAGGTGTATGACCAAGGGTCGTTTCTTCACTATTTCTGTATGTCACTTTTTTCAGTAAAGGTGTATGACCAAGGGTTGTTTCTTCACTATTTCTGTATGTCACTTTTTTCAGTAAAGGTGTATGACCAAGGGTTGTTTCTTTCACTATTTCTGTATGTCACTTTTTTCAGTAAAGGTGTATGACCAAGGGTCGTTTCTTCACTATTTCTGTATGTCACTTTTTTCAGTAAAGGTGTATGACCAAGGGTCGTTTCTTCACTATTTCTGTATGTCACTTTTTTCAGTAAAGGTGTATGACCAAGGGTCGTTTCTTCACTATTTCTGTATGTCACTTTTTTCAGTAAAGGTGTATGTCCAAGGGTCGTTTCTTCACTATTTCTGTATGTCACTTTTTTCAGTAAAGGTGTATGCCAAGGGTCTTTCTTCACTTTTCTGTATGTCACTTTTTTCAGTAAAGGTGTATGACCAAGGGTCGTTTCTTCACTATTTCTGTATGTCACTTTTTTCAGTAAAGGTGTATGCCAAGGGTTGTTTCTTCACTATTTCTGTATGTCACTTTTTTCAGTAAAGGTGTATGACCAAGGGTTGTTTCTTCACTATTTCTGTATGTCACTTTTTTCAGTAAAGGTGTATGACCAAGGGTGTTTCTTCACTATTTCTGTATGTCACTTTTTTCAGTAAAGGTGTATGACCAAGGGTCGTTTCTTCACTATTTCTGTATGTCACTTTTTTCAGTAAAGGTGTATGACCAAGGGTCGTTTCTTCACTATTTCTGTATGTCACTTTTCAGTAAAGTGTATGCCAAGGTGTTTCTTCACTATTTCTGTATGTCACTTTTTTCAGTAAAGGTGTATGACCAAGGGGTCTTTCTTCACTATTTTGTAATGTACACTTTTTCATTTAAAGTGTGTATGCCAAGGGTCGTTTCTTCACTATTTCTGTATGTCACTTTTTTCAGTAAAGGTGTATGACCAAGGGTCGTTTCTTCACTATTTCTGTATGTCACTTTTTCAGTAAAGGTGTATGACCAAGGGTCGTTTCTTCACTATTTCTGTATGTCACTTTTTTCAGTAAAGGTGTATGTCCAAGGGTCGTTTCTTCACTATTTCTGTATGTCACTTTTTTCAGTAAAGGTGTATGTCCAAGGGTCGTTTCTTCACTATTTCTGTATGTCACTTTTTTCAGTAAAGGTGTATGTCCAAGGGTCGTTTCTTCACTATTTCTGTATGTCACTTTTTTCAGTAAAGGTGTATGACCAAGGGTCGTTTCTTCACTATTTCTGTATGTCACTTTTTTCAGTAAAGGTGTATGACCAAGGGTCGTTTCTTCACTATTTCTGTATGTCACTTTTTTCAGTAAAGGTGTATGTCCAAGGGTCGTTTCTTCACTATTTCTGTATGTCACTTTTTTCAGTAAAGGTGTATGTCCAAGGGTCGTTTCTTCACTATTTCTGTATGTCACTTTTTTCAGTAAAGGTGTATGTCCAAGGGTCGTTTCTTCACTATTTCTGTATGTCACTTTTTTCAGTAAAGGTGTATGACCAAGGGTCGTTTCTTCACTATTTCTGTATGTCACTTTTTTCAGTAAAGGTGTATGTCCAAGGGTCGTTTCTTCACTATTTCTGTATGTCACTTTTTTCAGTAAAGGTGTATGACCAAGGGTTGTTTCTTCACTATTTCTGTATGTCACTTTTTTCAGTAAAGGTGTATGTCCAAGGGTCGTTTCTTCACTATTTCTGTATGTCACTTTTTTCAGTAAAGGTGTATGACCAAGGGTTGTTTCTTCACTATTTCTGTATGTCACTTTTTTCAGTAAAGGTGTATGACCAAGGGTTGTTTCTTCACTATTTCTGTATGTCACTTTTTTCAGTAAAGGTGTATGTCCAAGGGTTGTTTCTTCACTATTTCTGTATGTCACTTTTTTCAGTAAAGGTGTATGTCCAAGGGTTGTTTCTTCACTATTTCTGTATGTCACTTTTTTCAGTAAAGGTGTATGACCAAGGGTTGTTTCTTCACTATTTCTGTATGTCACTTTTTTCAGTAAAGGTGTATGACCAAGGGTTGTTTCTTCACTATTTCTGTATGTCACTTTTTTCAGTAAAGGTGTATGACCAAGGGTTGTTTCTTCACTATTTCTGTATGTCACTTTTTTCAGTAAAGGTGTATGTCCAAGGGTTGTTTCTTCACTATTTCTGTATGTCACTTTTTTCAGTAAAGGTGTATGTCCAAGAGTCGTTTCTTCACTATTTCTGTATGTCACTTTTTTCAGTAAAGGTGTATGACCAAGGGTTGTTTCTTCACTATTTCTGTATGTCACTTTTTTCAGTAAAGGTGTATGACCAAGGGTTGTTTCTTCACTATTTCTGTATGTCACTTTTTTCAGTAAAGGTGTATGTCCAAGAGTCGTTTCTTCACTATTTCTGTATGTCACTTTTTTCAGTAAAGGTGTATGTCCAAGAGTCGTTTCTTCACCATTTTTTCCAGAGTTCATTACAGTGGTGTCATTTCTTCATCCACCAAATCATCCGAGGATCTGTCGTCTGATGAGCGAGTTTCTATTCTTGAGAGTTGAGGACGATGCTGGTCTTCACTCGCCGTCACAGCTGTCGAGGATGTCCATTTGACCCCCCTCCTGTCTGAGTTTCCTCTTTCTCCTTGGCTGTCTGAAGAGACAGATATTTTCCCTTTGCATGACGTGTTGTGGCGAAGCCTCGGGGTGCTGGATACTGGGTTCCTTGCATTTGTTTGTCTGCTGTTAGGCTGAGAGGGGGGCGATTTGCAATGATTCGGCCGGACCGGAATTTTTGAGGATGTGGTGTTACTGTTGTCGGTCTGCATCGCTTCCTCTATCCCTAACAGGCTGCCTTCTCTCAGTCTGACGATTTTCCCATTTTGCGTCAAAGCATGAATAATGCCTTCTTTTGTCCAGGTGCTCTTTACTCCGGGATGTTTGTTAGCAATGTTCAGCCGCGTCATGTTCAGTGGGGTAAGGTCTTCCACAATCCCTCTCCTGCTGCCTTTTAATTTCCGACGATTCTGAAGCACTTGGTTTCTGGTTTTTCTTGATATGAACTTGACTATTATTGGCCTTGGTTTTTCCCCCCTGGTGCCCACCCTGTGAGCAATACTGATATCGTTTGTTGAAATGTGGCCCAGTCCCATTACTTTTTGTATTACTTCCAATACTTTTTCTTCACATTCTTGAATACTTTCCGTCCCGCTCTCTATAACACCAAGGAAGCGAACACAATCCCGTCTCTGATATTGCTCCAGATCATTTCTTCGCTCCCTCTCCGCTTCCAATGTTTTTTTAACCCTCTCACTTCGTGCTGTAGGTCTTCAATTAGATCTTCTTGGTTTTCGATCATCTCTTTCAGGGTATCGTTCTCTTTTTGAAGATCAAAGATTTCACTTCTTAACCCTTCAATTTGTTGTGTAATTTTATCCGATAATTTGTTTCACTGTTTTCAATCACTTTGTGAATGAATTCAAGTTTCTGAGTCAGTGTCTCTTGTAACTTTGCAATCTGTTCTGAGACAGTAAACTGATCTCCTGACTGTTCGTTGCTGCCCTCAGTTGTAAATGTCTTATTGCTGCTGGTCATGTCTCCTGACCTCCCTACAAAATTAACAAGGCTTTGCTGTCCGTTATTACTTAACACTGGTCTTTGAGATGACGAAGATCTTGATTTTTTATGTCTATTGGCACTTGATGTTTCCAGTGAGTTATTATTTTGAGTACTCACATCTGATGACCTTTGCGTATTTTTCCGCTTGTTGGGACGAGGCATTTCATCACAATTCGGCGAAGGAAGAGAAAAAAATTATTTGAGAATATTTTGACAGCACTTTTATCATCACATTGAAACTAAGCTTTGCAGCACCATGTCTTTTTTGAGACAATCACATACAGCTCATCGCGTGATTTGTTTACAGTGAGTCTTACAACAAGAAAACCGGTTCAGCGGAGCTCTGCGATCATGCGTCCGTCTCCGTCGGTGAACAAGAGTCAAGTCCGAAGTTACAGGTCTTAGTAAATGCAGGAAGCATAGGAAACTGATAGGAAAAAGGGATCTTAATAGAAACATTGAACACGTAGGGAGGAATAAGAACAGAGTAGAGATCATAAAGAAACAAAGGAGTAAGTAGGACAAGTAAGGATCTTTTTGTGGAGAAAATTAGGAAACAAATCAGTAAGTAGGACAAGTAAGGATCTTTTTGTGGAGAAAATTAGGAAACAAATCAGTAAGTAGGACAAGTAAGGATCTTTTTGTGGAGAAAATTAGGAAACAAATCAGTAAGTAGGACAAGTAAGGATCTTTTTGTGGAGAAAATTAGGAAACAAATCAGTAAGTAGGACAAGTAAGGATTTTTTTGTGGAGAAAATTAGGAAACAAATCAGTAAGTAGGACAAGTAAGGATCTTTTTGTGGAGAAAATTAGGAAACAAATCAGTAAGTAGGACAAGTAAGGATCTTTTTGTGGAGAAAATTAGGAAACAAATCAGTAAGTAGGACAAGTAAGGATCTTTTTGTGGAGAAAATTAGGAAACAAATCAGTAAGTAGGACAAGTAAGGATCTTCTCGGAAAAAATAAGATACATAGGGGAGGGAGCATGGCGAAAATTAACAAACGAATAAAAAATATGAGAAAGATGTGGAACTTCAGGAAAAATAAGAAATATAGGGAAAGGTAGGAAGCGTAAGGAAAAGGAGAAAACGAGGGGGGGGGGGGGGGGGGGGGGGGTGATAAGAACAGTAAGGAATTTTGGCGACCAGTTCGAAACATATGGAAAACTAGAAAAAGTAAACAATTTGGGGGGAAATACCAAACATAGGAAAAAAAAACTAGAAAAAGTAAAGAACTTGGGGGAAAATACAAAACAGGGAAAACTAGAAAAAGTAAAGAACTTGGGGGGGAGGGGGGGGGGGGGATACAAAAATAGGGAAAACTAGAAAAAGTAAACAACTTGACAAATCTTAAATAAATGTTAGCGAACCACCCAGAGAACGTGGACAAACGAGTCACAAGACGAAACACAACGTGTTTCGACCTCTTAGGTCTTCATCAGGTGAGACATAAACTGTTTTATTTTCGTTGTTTTATTCGTTTATGTCTCACCTGATGAAGACCTAAGAGGTCGAAACACGTTGTGTTTCGTCTTGTGACTCGTTTGTCCACGTTCTCTGGGCGGTTCGCTAACATTTATTTAAGATTTGTTTAGATTTCCGCCTGCAGTCCTCTCGCTTTGCAACTAAACAACTTGAGGTAAAATACAAAACAGGGAAAACTAGAAAAAGTAAAGAACTTTGGGGGGGGGGGGGGGGGGTACAAATAGGGAAAAACTAGAGAAAAGCAAAGAACTTGAGGTAAATTACAACACAGGGAAAACTAGATAAAGTAAAGAACTTAGGGGGAAATACGAAACATAGGAATAACTAGGAAAGGTAAAGAACTTGAGTGAAAATACGAAACTTGCGGAAAACTAGGACATTAAAGAACTTGAGGGAAAATATGAAACATGGGGGAAACTAGAAAATTAAAGAACATGGGGGGAAATACGAAACAAAGGGAAAACTAAAAAAACTTAAAGAACTTGAGGGAAAATATGAAGCATATGGAAAACTAGAAAAGTTATAGAACTTGAGGAAAAGTAGGGAACATAGGGAAAAGTAGAAAATGAAAGGACTTAGGGAAAAGTAGAAAATGAAAGGACTTGGGGAAAAGTAGAAAATGAAAGGACTTGGGGAAAAGTAGAAAATTAAAGGACTTGGGGAAAAGTAGAAAATTAAAGGACTTGGGGAAAAATAGGAAACAAAAGTAGAAAATGAAAGGACTTGGGGAAAAGTAGGAAATTAAAGGACTTGGGGAAAAGTAGAAAATGAAAGGACTTGGGGAAAAGTAGGAAATGAAAGGACTTGGGGAAAGAGAAATGAAGGAGGAAATGAAAGAGACTTGGGGAAAAGTAGAAAATGAAAGGACTTGGGGAAAAGTAGGAAATGAAAGGACTTGGGGAAAAGTAGTGAACACAGGAAAAAGTGGAACAAGTCAGGAACTTTTGGGAAAAGCGGGGAAAGGAAGGAAAACCCAGAAAAAGTATGGAATACTAAAGGAAGGAAAACCCAGAAAAAGTATGGAATACTAAAAGAAGTACACGTACGGAAAACACTTGGACACTTGTAAAAAGTAGGAACAATAAGAACAAGTGGGAAACGTTGGGAAGATAATGAAAAGTAGGAAAATAAAGACAAGTAGTAAAAGGTAGAAAACGAAGGGGGGGGGGGGGGGGTATGGAAAATAGGAAAATAAAGACAAGTAGTAAAAGGTAGAAAACGAAGGGGGGGATATGGAAAATAGGAAAATAAAGACAAGTAGTAAAAGGTAGAAAACGAAGGGGGGGATATGGAAAATAGGAAAATAAAGACAAGTAGTAAAAGGTAGAAAACGAAGGGGGGGTATGGAAAATAGGAAAATAAAGACAAGTAGTAAAAGGTAGAAAACGAAGGGGGGGATATGGAAAATAGGAAAATAAAGACAAGTAGTAAAAGGTAGAAAACGAAGGGGGGGATATGGAAAATAGGAAAATAAAGACAAGTAGTAAAAGGTAGAAAACGAAGGGGGGGATATGGAAAATAGGAAAATAAAGACAAGTAGTAAAAGGTAGAAAACGAAGGGGGGGGGGGGGGGGGGGGGATATGGAAAATAGGAAAATAAAGACAAGTAGTAAAATGTAGAAAACGAAGGGGGGGATATGGAAAATAGGAAAATAAAGACAAGTAGTAAAAGGTAGAAAACGAAGGGGGGGGGGGGGGGGGTATGGAAAATAGGAAAATATAGACAAGTAGTAAAAGGTAGAAAACGAAGGGGGGGGGGGGGGGGATATGGAAAATAGGAAAATAAAGACAAATAGTAAAAGGTAGAAAACGAAGGGGGGGGGGGGGGGGGGGGATATGGAAAATAGGAAAATAAAGACAAGTAGTAAAAGGTAGAAAACGAAGGGGGGATATGGAAAATAGGAAAATAAAAACAAGTAGTAAAAGGTAGAAAACGAAGGGGGGGGGGGGGGATATGGAAAAATAGGACTGGGGGAAATGTCGGGAGCGTAGGGAAATGTAGGAAACGTATGGAAGAAGAGGAAACTTAGGAAAATGTGAAAATACTCGAGGAAAAGTACAAAACTCATGGGAACGTAGCGAACTTAGGAGAGAGAAAAAAAAGAGAGAATCCCAAAGACAAATACGAAACGTGAGGAAAAGTATCAGGATGTGGTGTTACTGTTCTCGGTCTGCATCGCTTCCTCTATCCCTAACAGGCTGCCTTCTCTCAGTCTGACGATTTTCCCATTTTGCGTCAAAGCATGAATAATGCCTTCTTTTGTCCAGGTGCTCTTTACTCCGGGATGTTTGTTAGCAATGTTCAGCCGCGTCATGTTCAGTGGGGTAAGGTCTTCCACAATCCCTCTCCTGCTGCCTTTTAATTTCCGACGATTCTGAAGCACTTGGTTTCTGGTTTTTCTTGATATGAACTTGACTATTATTGGCCTTGGTTTTTCCCCCCTGGTGCCCACCCTGTGAGCAATACTGATATCGTTTGTTGAAATGTGGCCCAGTCCCATTACTTTTTGTATTACTTCCAATACTTTTTCTTCACATTCTTGAATACTTTCCGTCCCGCTCTCTGTAACACCAAGGAAGCGAACACACTCCCGTCTCTGATATTGCTCCAGATCATTTCTTCGCTCCCTCTCCGCTTCCAATGTTTTTTTAACCCTCTCACTTCGTGCTGTAGGTCTTCAATTAGATCTTCTTGGTTTTCGATCATCTCTTTCAGGGTATCGTTCTCTTTTTGAAGATCAAAGATTTCACTTCTTAACCCTTCAATTTGTTGTGTAATTTTATCCGATAATTTGTTTCACTGTTTTCAATCACTTTGTGAATGAATTCAAGTTTCTGAGTCAGTGTCTCTTGTAACTTTGCAATCTGTTCTGAGACAGTAAACTGATCTCCTGACTGTTCGTTGCTGCCCTCAGTTGTAAATGTCTTATTGCTGCTGGTCATGTCTCCTGACCTCCCTACAAAATTAACAAGGCTTTGCTGTCCGTTATTACTTAACACTGGTCTTTGAGATGACGAAGATCTTGATTTTTTATGTCTATTGGCACTTGATGTTTCCAGTGAGTTATTATTTTGAGTACTCACATCTGATGACCTTTGCGTATTTTTCCGCTTGTTGGGACGAGGCATTTCATCACAATTCGGCGAAGGAAGAGAAAAAAATTATTTGAGAATATTTTGACAGCACTTTTATCATCACATTGAAACTAAGCTTTGCAGCACCATGTCTTTTTTGAGACAATCACATACAGCTCATCGCGTGATTTGTTTACAGTGAGTCTTACAACAAGAAAACCGGTTCAGCGGAGCTCTGCGATCATGCGTCCGTCTCCGTCGGTGAACAAGAGTCAAGTCCGAAGTTACAGGTCTTAGTAAATGCAGGAAGCATAGGAAACTGATAGGAAAAAGGGATCTTAATAGAAACATTGAACACGTAGGGAGGAATAAGAACAGAGTAGAGATCATTAAGAAACAAAGGAGTAAGTAGGATAAGTAAGGATCTTTTTGTGGAGAAAATTAGGAAACAAATCAGTAAGTAGGACAAGTAAGGATTTTTTTGTGGAGAAAATTAGGAAACAAATCAGTAAGTAGGACAAGTAAGGATCTTTTTGTGGAGAAAATTAGGAAACAAATCAGTAAGTAGGACAAGTAAGGATCTTTTTGTGGAGAAAATTAGGAAACAAATCAGTAAGTAGGACAAGTAAGGATCTTTTTGTGGAGAAAATTAGGAAACAAATCAGTAAGTAGGACAAGTAAGGATCTTCTCGGAAAAAATAAGATACATAGGGGAGGGAGCATGGAGAAAATTAACAAACGAATAAAAAATATGAGAAAGATGTGGAACTTCAGGAAAAATAAGAAATATAGGGAAAGGTAGGAAGCGTAAGGAAAAGGAGAAAACGAGGGGGGGGGGGGGGGGTGTGATAAGAACAGTAAGGAATTTTGGCGACCAGTTCGAAACATATGGAAAACTAGAAAAAGTAAACAATTTGGGGGGAAATACCAAACATAGGAAAAAAAAACTAGAAAAAGTAAAGAACTTGGGGGAAAATACAAAACAGGGAAAACTAGAAAAAGTAAAGAACATGGGGGGGGGGGGGGGGGGGGGGGGGGGGGGGGGGGATACAAAAATAGGGAAAACTAGAAAAAGTAAACAACTTGACAAATCTTAAATAAATGTTAGCGAACCACCCAGAGAACGTGGACAAACGAGTCACAAGACGAAACACAACGTGTTTCGACCTCTTAGGTCTTCATCAGGTGAGACATAAACTGTTTTATTTTCGTTGTTTTATTCGTTTATGTCTCACCTGATGAAGACCTAAGAGGTCGAAACACGTTGTGTTTCGTCTTGTGACTCGTTTGTCCACGTTCTCTGGGCGGTTCGCTAACATTTATTTAAGATTTGTTTAGATTTCCGCCTGGAGTCCTCTCGCTTTGCAACTAAACAACTTGAGGTAAAATACAAAACAGGGAAAACTAGAAAAAGTAAAGAACTTTGGGGGGGGGGGGGGGTACAAATAGGGAAAAACTAGAGAAAAGCAAAGAACTTGAGGTAAATTACAACACAGGGAAAACTAGAAAAAGTAAAGAACTTAGGGGGAAATACGAAACATAGGAATAACTAGGAAAGGTAAAGAACTTGAGTGAAAATACGAAACTTGCGGAAAACTAGGACATTAAAGAACTTGAGGGAAAATATGAAACATGGGGGAAACTAGAAAATTAAAGAACATGGGGGGAAATACGAAACAAAGGGAAAACTAAAAAAACCTTAAAGAACTTGAGGGAAAATATGAAGCATATGGAAAACTAGAAAAGTTATAGAACTTGAGGAAAAGTAGGGAACATAGGGAAAAGTAGAAAATGAAAGGACTTGGGGAAAAGTAGAAAATGAAAGGACTTAGGGAAAAGTAGAAAATGAAAGGACTTGGGGAAAAGTAGAAAATGAAAGGACTTGGGGAAAAGTAGAAAATTAAAGGACTTGGGGAAAAGTAGAAAATTAAAGGACTTGGGGAAAAATAGGAAACAAAAGTAGAAAATGAAAGGACTTGGGGAAAAGTAGGAAATTAAAGGACTTGGGGAAAAGTAGAAAATGAAAGGACTTGGGGAAAAGTAGGAAATGAAAGGACTTGGGGAAAAGTAGAAAATGAAAGGACTTGGGGAAAAGTAGAAAATGAAAGGACTTGGGGAAAAGTAGGAAATGAAAGGACTTGGGGAAAAGTAGTGAACACAGGAAAAAGTGGAACAAGTCAGGAACTTTTGGGAAAAGCGGGGAAAGGAAGGAAAACCCAGAAAAAGTATGGAATACTAAAGGAAGGAAAACCCAGAAAAAGTATGGAATACTAAAAGAAGTACACGTACGGAAAACACTTGGACACTTGTAAAAAGTAGGAACAATAAGAACAAGTGGGAAACGTTGGGAAGATAATGAAAATTAGGAAAATAAAGACAAGTAGTAAAAGGTAGAAAACGAAGGGGGGGGGGGGGGGGGTATGGAAAATAGGAAAATAAAGACAAGTAGTAAAAGGTAGAAAACGAAGGGGGGGATATGGAAAATAGGAAAATAAAGACAAGTAGTAAAAGGTAGAAAACGAAGGGGGGGATATGGAAAATAGGAAAATAAAGACAAGTAGTAAAAGGTAGAAAACGAAGGGGGGGTATGGAAAATAGGAAAATAAAGACAAGTAGTAAAAGGTAGAAAACGAAGGGGGGGATATGGAAAATAGGAAAATAAAGACAAGTAGTAAAAGGTAGAAAACGAAGGGGGGGATATGGAAAATAGGAAAATAAAGACAAGTAGTAAAAGGTAGAAAACGAAGGGGGGGATATGGAAAATAGGAAAATAAAGACAAGTAGTAAAAGGTAGAAAACGAAGGGGGGGGGGGGGGGGATATGGAAAATAGGAAAATAAAGACAAGTAGTAAAATGTAGAAAACGAAGGGGGGGATATGGAAAATAGGAAAATAAAGACAAGTAGTAAAAGGTAGAAAACGAAGGGGGGGGGGGGGGGGTATGGAAAATAGGAAAATATAGACAAGTAGTAAAAGGTAGAAAACGAAGGGGGGGGGGGGGGGGGGATATGGAAAATAGGAAAATAAAGACAAATAGTAAAAGGTAGAAAACGAAGGGGGGGGGGGGGGGATATGGAAAATAGGAAAATAAAGACAAGTAGTAAAAGGTAGAAAACGAAGGGGGGATATGGAAAATAGGAAAATAAAAACAAGTAGTAAAAGGTAGAAAACGAAGGGGGGGGGGGGGGGGGGGGATATGGAAAATAGGACTGGGGGAAATGTCGGGAGCGTAGGGAAATGTAGGAAACGTATGGAAGAACAGGAAACTTAGGAAAATGTGAAAATACTCGAGGAAAAGTACAAAACTCATGGGAACGTAGCGAACTTAGGAGAGAGAAAAAAAGAGAGAATCCCAAAGACAAATACGAAACGTGAGGAAAAGTATCAGGATGTGGTGTTACTGTTCTCGGTCTGCATCGCTTCCTCTATCCCTAACAGGCTGCCTTCTCTCAGTCTGACGATTTTCCCATTTTGCGTCAAAGCATGAATAATGCCTTCTTTTGTCCAGGTGCTCTTTACTCCGGGATGTTTGTTAGCAATGTTCAGCCGCGTCATGTTCAGTGGGGTAAGGTCTTCCACAATCCCTCTCCTGCTGCCTTTTAATTTCCGACGATTCTGAAGCACTTGGTTTCTGGTTTTTCTTGATATGAACTTGACTATTATTGGCCTTGGTTTTTCCCCCCTGGTGCCCACCCTGTGAGCAATACTGATATCGTTTGTTGAAATGTGGCCCAGTCCCATTACTTTTTGTATTACTTCCAATACTTTTTCTTCACATTCTTGAATACTTTCCGTCCCGCTCTCTGTAACACCAAGGAAGCGAACACACTCCCGTCTCTGATATTGCTCCAGATCATTTCTTCGCTCCCTCTCCGCTTCCAATGTTTTTTTAACCCTCTCACTTCGTGCTGTAGGTCTTCAATTAGATCTTCTTGGTTTTCGATCATCTCTTTCAGGGTATCGTTCTCTTTTTGAAGATCAAAGATTTCACTTCTTAACCCTTCAATTTGTTGTGTAATTTTATCCGATAATTTGTTTCACTGTTTTCAATCACTTTGTGAATGAATTCAAGTTTCTGAGTCAGTGTCTCTTGTAACTTTGCAATCTGTTCTGAGACAGTAAACTGATCTCCTGACTGTTCGTTGCTGCCCTCAGTTGTAAATGTCTTATTGCTGCTGGTCATGTCTCCTGACCTCCCTACAAAATTAACAAGGCTTTGCTGTCCGTTATTACTTAACACTGGTCTTTGAGATGACGAAGATCTTGATTTTTTATGTCTATTGGCACTTGATGTTTCCAGTGAGTTATTATTTTGAGTACTCACATCTGATGACCTTTGCGTATTTTTCCGCTTGTTGGGACGAGGCATTTCATCACAATTCGGCGAAGGAAGAGAAAAAAATTATTTGAGAATATTTTGACAGCACTTTTATCATCACATTGAAACTAAGCTTTGCAGCACCATGTCTTTTTTGAGACAATCACATACAGCTCATCGCGTGATTTGTTTACAGTGAGTCTTACAACAAGAAAACCGGTTCAGCGGAGCTCTGCGATCATGCGTCCGTCTCCGTCGGTGAACAAGAGTCAAGTCCGAAGTTACAGGTCTTAGTAAATGCAGGAAGCATAGGAAACTGATAGGAAAAAGGGATCTTAATAGAAACATTGAACACGTAGGGAGGAATAAGAACAGAGTAGAGATCATTAAGAAACAAAGGAGTAAGTAGGATAAGTAAGGATCTTTTTGTGGAGAAAATTAGGAAACAAATCAGTAAGTAGGACAAGTAAGGATTTTTTTGTGGAGAAAATTAGGAAACAAATCAGTAAGTAGGACAAGTAAGGATCTTTTTGTGGAGAAAATTAGGAAACAAATCAGTAAGTAGGACAAGTAAGGATCTTTTTGTGGAGAAAATTAGGAAACAAATCAGTAAGTAGGACAAGTAAGGATCTTTTTGTGGAGAAAATTAGGAAACAAATCAGTAAGTAGGACAAGTAAGGATCTTCTCGGAAAAAATAAGATACATAGGGGAGGGAGCATGGAGAAAATTAACAAACGAATAAAAAATATGAGAAAGATGTGGAACTTCAGGAAAAATAAGAAATATAGGGAAAGGTAGGAAGCGTAAGGAAAAGGAGAAAACGAGGGGGGGGGGGGGGGGGGTGATAAGAACAGTAAGGAATTTTGGCGACCAGTTCGAAACATATGGAAAACTAGAAAAAGTAAACAATTTGGGGGGAAATACCAAACATAGGAAAAAAAAACTAGAAAAAGTAAAGAACTTGGGGGAAAATACAAAACAGGGAAAACTAGAAAAAGTAAAGAACATGGGGGGGGGGGGGGGGGGGGGGGGGGGGGGGGATACAAAAATAGGGAAAACTAGAAAAAGTAAACAACTTGACAAATCTTAAATAAATGTTAGCGAACCACCCAGAGAACGTGGACAAACGAGTCACAAGACGAAACACAACGTGTTTCGACCTCTTAGGTCTTCATCAGGTGAGACATAAACTGTTTTATTTTCGTTGTTTTATTCGTTTATGTCTCACCTGATGAAGACCTAAGAGGTCGAAACACGTTGTGTTTCGTCTTGTGACTCGTTTGTCCACGTTCTCTGGGCGGTTCGCTAACATTTATTTAAGATTTGTTTAGATTTCCGCCTGCAGTCCTCTCGCTTTGCAACTAAACAACTTGAGGTAAAATACAAAACAGGGAAAACTAGAAAAAGTAAAGAACTTTGGGGGGGGGGGGGGTACAAATAGGGAAAAACTAGAGAAAAGCAAAGAACTTGAGGTAAATTACAACACAGGGAAAACTAGAAAAAGTAAAGAACTTAGGGGGAAATACGAAACATAGGAATAACTAGGAAAGGTAAAGAACTTGAGTGAAAATACGAAACTTGCGGAAAACTAGGACATTAAAGAACTTGAGGGAAAATATGAAACATGGGGGAAACTAGAAAATTAAAGAACATGGGGGGAAATACGAAACAAAGGGAAAACTAAAAAAACTTAAAGAACTTGAGGGAAAATATGAAGCATATGGAAAACTAGAAAATTATAGAACTTGAGGAAAAGTAGGGAACATAGGGAAAGTAGAATAAAGGATGGGAAAAGTAGGAAGAAAATTAGGGAAAAGTAGAAAATGAAAGGACTTGGGGAAAAGTAGAAAATGAAAGGACTTGGGGAAAAGTAGAAAATGAAAGGACTTGGGGAAAAGTAGAAAATGAAAGGACTTGGGGAAAAGTGAAATAAGGACTTGGAAAAAGTAGAAAATTAAAGGACTTGGGGAAAAGTAGGAAACAAAAGTAGAAATGAAAGGACTTGGGGAAAAGTAGGAAATTAAAGGACTTGGGGAAAAGTAGGAAAATGAAAGGACTTGGGGAAAAGTAGGAAATGAAAGGACTTGGGGAAAAGTAGGAAATGAAAGGACTTGGGGAAAAGTAGAAATGAAGATTGGGGAAAAGTAGAAAATGAAAGGACTTGGGGAAAAGTAGGAAATGAAAGGACTTGGGGAAAAAGTAGTGAACACAGGAAAAAGTGGAACAAGTCAGGAACTTTTGGGAAAAGCGGGGAAAGGAAGGAAAACCCAGAAAAAGTATGGAATACTAAAGGAAGGAAAACCCAGAAAAAGTATGGAATACTAAAAGAAGTACACGTACGGAAAACATTGGACACTTGTAAAAAGTAGGAACAATAAGAACAAGTGGGAAACGTTGGGAAGATAATGAAAATTAGGAAAATAAAGACAAGTAGTAAAAGGTAGAAAACGAAGGGGGGGGGGGGTATGGAAAATAGGAAAATAAAGACAAGTAGTAAAAGGTAGAAAACGAAGGGGGGGATATGGAAAATAGGAAAATAAAGACAAGTAGTAAAAGGTAGAAAACGAAGGGGGGGATATGGAAAATAGGAAAATAAAGACAAGTAGTAAAAGGTAGAAAACGAAGGGGGGGTATGGAAAATAGGAAAATAAAGACAAGTAGTAAAAGGTAGAAAACGAAGGGGGGGTATCGAAAATAGGAAAATAAAGACAAGTAGTAAAAGGTAGAAAACGAAGGGGGGGGGGGGGGGGGGGGGGGATATGGAAAATAGGAAAATAAAGACAAGTAGTAAAAGGTAGAAAACGAAGGGGGGGGGGGGGGGGGATATGGAAATAGGAAAATAAAGACAAGTAGTAAAAGGTAGAAAACGAAGGGGGGGATATGGAAAATAGGAAAATAAAGACAAGTAGTAAAAGGTAGAAAACGAAGGGGGGGGGGGGGGGGGGTATGGAAAATAGGAAAATAAAGACAAGTAGTAAAAGGTAGAAAACGAAGGGGGGGATATGGAAAATAGGAAAATAAAGACAAGTAGTAAAAGGTAGAAAGCGAAGGGGGGGATATGGAAAATAGGAAAATAAAGACAAGTAGTAAAAGGTAGAAAACGAAGGGGGGGATATGGAAAATAGGAAAATAAAGACAAGTAGTAAAAGGTAGAAAACGAAGGGGGGGGGGGGGGGGGGGGATATGGAAAATAGGAAAATAAAGACAAGTAGTAAAAGGTAGAAAACGAAGGGGGGGATATGGAAAATAGGAAAATAAAGACAAGTAGTAAAAGGTAGAAAACGAAGGGGGGGGGGGGGGGGTATGGAAAATAGGAAAATATAGACAAGTAGTAAAAGGTAGAAAACGAAGGGGGGGGGGATATGGAAAATAGGAAAATAAAGACAAGTAGTAAAAGGTAGAAAACGAAGGGGGGGGGGGGGGGGGAGGATATGGAAAATAGGAAAATAAAGACAAGTAGTAAAAGGTAGAAAACGAAGGGGGGGATATGGAAAATAGGAAAATAAAAACAAGTAGTAAAAGGTAGAAAACGAAGGGGGGGGGGGGGGGGATATGGAAAATAGGACTGGGGGAAATGTCGGGAGCGTAGGGAAATGTAGGAAACGTATGGAAGAACAGGAAACTTAGGAAAATGTGAAAATACTCGAGGAAAAGTACAAAACTCATGGGAACGTAGCGAACTTAGGAGAGAGAAAAAAAAGAGAGAATCCCAAAGACAAATACGAAACTTGAGGAAAAGTATCAGACTTCAAGAAAATGGAGGGTGGTAAGGAAACACTGGAAACCTGAGGGAAAGTCACGAACTTAGGGAACAGTGGGAATCTGGATGAGAAGTACGAAACGTATGGAGAGATAAGGGAACGAGGAGAAGGTGGACACACACGTTAAGTGGAACATATAAGGATAAGAATGAAAAGACGTGGAAAGACAAAACGTACAGGAAAGTCAGAAATGTTGGACAAACCACGGAGAAATCATAAACGTGCCGGAAAGACGAACGTATGGGAAATCAGGAAATACAGGGGAAAGTTGGGCACTTTGGGAAAAAGAAGCGTAGTAAGGAAAAGTATAGGACACATCAGGAACAGTAGGAGGTGTTACAGAAAGATAAAATGTGGAGAAGTATAGGACACATCAGGAACAGCAGGAAGTGTTACAGAAAGATCAAATGTGGAGAAGTATAGGACACATCAGGAACAGCAGGAAGTGTTACAGAAAGATAAAATGTGGAGAAGTATAGGACACATCAGGAACAGCAGGAAGTGTTACCGAAAGACAACATGTGGAGGAAAATGACCAAAAGTGTGGAAAAGGCCGAACATCATGCAAAATGGAAAACGTAAAGAAAAACAGGAAGTGGAGG
>CM065748.1:8058933-8061433 GCA_033310375.1 Conus canariensis | reverse complement strand
TCTCTCTCTCTCCTTTGTTCTCTCTCTCTCTCTCCTTTGTTCTCTCTCTCTCTCTCCTTTGTTCTCTCTCTCTCTCTTCCTTTGTTCTCTCTCTCTCTCTCTTCTCCTTTGTTCTCTCTCTCTCTCTCCTTGTTCTCTCTCTCTCCTTTGTTCTCTCTCTCTCTCCTTGTTCTCTCTCTCTCCTTTGTTCTCTCTCTCTCTCCTTTGTTCTCTCTCTCTCTCTCCTTTGTTCTCTCTCTCTCTCTCCTTTGTTCTCTCTCTCCTTTGTTCTCTCTCTCTCTCTCCTTTGTTCTCTCTCTCTCTCTCTCCTTTGTTTCTCTCTCTTCTCCTTTTCTCTCTCTCCTTTGTTCTCTCTCTCTCCCCCTTGTTCTCTCTCTCTCTCCTTGTCTCCTCTCTTGTCTCTCTCTCTCTCCTTTGTTCTCTCTCTCTCTCCTTTGTTTCTCTCTCTCTTGTTCTCTCTCTCTCTCCTTTGTTCTCTCTCTCCTCTCCTTTGTTCTCTCTCTCTCTCCTTTGTTCTCTCTCTCTCTCCTTTGTTCTCTCTCTCTCTCTCTCCTCTCTTCTCCTTCTCTCTCTCCCTTTGTTCCTCTCTCTCTCCTTCCTCTCTCTCTCTGCAACTCCCCTTCCTTCTTCACCTCCTCCTCCTCTCACTCACCATCCACTCCACCACCACCCACCACCCCCTCCACCACCACACCACACACCCCTCCTCCACCACCACCCACCACCACCACCCCCACCCCCCCCCCTCATCCTTTACGTGGGCGTAGGGTGACGACAATGTTAGGAGAAGAGACAGAGACGCTTAGCGTGGAGCGAGTGAAGGAGTGGGGAAAACCCAGTGTTGTCACTGTGGAGGCTATAGACATTATAGACACACCACACACACACACACACACACACACACACACACACACACACACACACACACACACACACACACACACATGTATACATACTGCGTCCTACACGGCTGGCCGGTCTAATCCTTTCCTAAATCCTTGTGGGCAAATGCCGATACTACTACTGCTGCTGCTGCCTGCTTTAGGGGGAACCGACCGTGACCTGTCCAAGCTGTCTGTCTGTCTGGCTGTCTGGCTGTCTGTCTGTTGATGTCTGTTGTCTGTTGTCTGTGTTTCTGTCACTGCCTCGCTGTGTGTCTGTCTATCTGTCTGTTGCTGTCTGTTGGTCTGTCTGTCTGGGTTTCTGTCATGGCCTCGCTGTCTGTCTGTCTGTCTGTCTGTCTTCGCTGTTTTCCTGTCTGTTGCTGTCTGTTGTCTATCTGTCTGGGTTTCTGTCACCGGCCTCGCTATCTGTTTGTCTGACTCTGTCAGTCGTCTGTTGTCTGTCTGTCAGTCTGTCTGTCTGTTTGTCTGTCTGTCAGTCTGTCTGTCAGTCTGTCTGTCAATCTGTCTGTCTGTCTGTCCCCCTCTCTCTCTCTCTGTATGTGTATGTAAGTGTTAGGTGTTATGTGTGTGTGTGTGTGTGTGTGTGTGTGTGTGTGTGTGTGTGTGTGTGTGTGTGTGTGTGTGTGTGTGTGCCCTAGAGAGAGAGAGAGAGAGAGAGAGAGAGAGAGAGAGAGAGAGAGAGAGAGAGAGATTCCTTTCCATTTTTACTTCTCGTTTTATTCTTATATACAATGGATTGCATCACCTGTAAATATTCCGATATTTTCATTACCACTGTTTTGAGTTGTTTTTTTCCTCTCGGGTTTTTTTTCTTCTTCTAACGTTTCAGTTTTTACTTATGATACCTTTAGACTTATTTCTTTTTCTTACTCCTGGGTCTCTGTGTGTGTTGCCATATGAACATGTATTCATTTTCTGATTCAGTTTTGCAGCTTTTGGTGTTAATTTATTATGAACAGGGTTGACTGAAGCCAATACCTTTCCCGTGCTATCATAAACAATCATCTCTCTCTCTCTCTCTCTCTCTCTCTCTCTCTCTCTCTTCTCTCTCTCTCTCTCTCTCTCTCTCTCTCTCTGTATGTGTATCTGTCTGTCTGTCAGTCTGTCTGTCTGTTTGTCTCTCTGTCTGTCTGAGTTTGTCTGTCTGTCTGTCTGTCTGTCTGTCCTGTCCTCCCTCTGTCTGTCTGTCTGTCTGTCTCTCAGATGTATGTTCGTAGGAAAGTCATATACACACACATACAAGCCGTTCATGTCGCTGACCCCCGCTAATCCTGTCCTTCATGCGCACTGACCAGCGTGCTGCCCAATGGCCAAAAATCGGTCTGGCCCACCTGTTTCTTTGTATGCAACATGTCTGTCTGTCTGTCTGTCTGTCTGTCTGTCTTCTGTCTGTCTCTCTGTCTCTCTCTGTCTGCCTGTTTATCTCTATTTCTGTCTGTCAGCCTGTCTGGCTATCTGTCTGTCTCGTTCTCTGAATGTCTTTCTCTTGGTCTTTTGCACATTTACCTCTTTTGCTATCTGCACACACGCACGCACGCACGCATACTCCACCACCACACCACACACACACACACACACACACACACACACACCAC
>CM065748.1:8036433-8041433 GCA_033310375.1 Conus canariensis | reverse complement strand
ACACTGATTCTCTCTCCTCTACATCTTTGGGAAAATCAAGGTTGGATACTTTGTCTAAGAAAACGCCCTTAATATTTAGGTTTATATTTCAAAGTCCTTTATAAGCAAGTAACTATTTAGAGAAAAATAGCCTCTGCATACATCATAACCATGTCCATTCAATTTTCTTGGTTGCAGAATAGATACACACACTTTCTGTACAGACATGAAAATATTTCACTCGATGTTTTGCAGACAGCTTGAAAAAGACTTCAGCACTGACATCAGCAACAGACAGACTGTCTCCGTGGCTTAAACCTTAATTAAAGCTTAGGGGTCGTCATTTAGGAGTGTGTGTTTGTTGGTGACATGCTGTTAACTAAGGCGTTCTAATTTGTCCTCCAGTGGCGCTAACTAGAGCGTGCATAAGGTAACAACAGCACGGTTCTTAAAGCGTGAAATGACGTGGGTTTGATAGAGGCCAACAGGAAATCTGATTCACAGCCGTGTCTGCTGTTGTTTTCACGGAAACAACAAGCCTGTCGTGGCATCCGTCAAGGTTGGTTGGTTCCCCCCGTGTCTTTTATTCCTTTTTCTTTTTTAACAGTTCTCTTTTTCCCCCCTTTTTTTTTTGTTTGTTTGTTTCGTTTTGTTTTGTTTCTTTTTCCTTTTCGTTCCTTCAATTTTTTTTTCCTCTGTTCCCTTTCCTTTGTTTACCTCTTTGTGTCTGTCTGTCCATCCGTCTGTCTCTCTGTCTCCCTCTCTCTGTCTCCCTCTCTCTCTGTCTCTCTCTATCACTCTGTCTGTCTGCCTGTCTGTCCATCCGTCTGTCTCTCTGTCTCCCTCTCTCTATCTCTCTCTATCACTCTGTCTGTCTGTCTGTTTGTCCATCCGTCTGTCTCTCTGTCTCCCTCTCTCTATCTCTCTCTATCACTCTGTCTGTCTGTCTGTTTGTCCATCCGTCTGTCTCTCTGTCTCCCTCTCTCTGTCTCTCTCTATCACTCTGTCTGTCTGTCTGTTTGTCCATTCGTCTGTCTCTCTGTCTCCCTCTCTCTGTCTCTCTCTATCACTCTGTCTGTCTGTCTGTTTGTCCATCCGTCTGTCTCTCTGTCTCCCTCTCTCTATCTCTCTCTATCACTCTGTCTGTCTGCCTGTCTGTCTATCTGTCTGTCTGTCTGTTTTGCCCCTCTCTCTCTCTCTCTCTCTCCTCTCTCTCTCTCTCTCTCTCTCTCTCTTTCATTGATTCTTTCATTTATGTTGTCTTGTCTTTTACAACGTTACACATGTTCTCTGTGTGTTTTTCTTGTCGTTACTGATGCTGAAAATGTATTTCTCCCGTCATTCTTTGTTTATTTTCATTCTTCTTAATTTCTTAATGCATTTCTCCCGTCATTCTTTGTTTATTTTCATTCTTCTTAATTTCTTTTGTTTTCCACGTTCTTCCATTTTCTTTAATACTTGAAACCTCTTACGCTTCCTGAACGCAGAAATAAATCGATGTAGCAGCTCTACCGGATTAGTGTGTGTATATTTGGGTTCAGAGTAGACTAACCAGCTGACACACGATTACACACCGTTTCCTACTCACCACAACAGCATCAGTGAGCGGGGCGGGAGGACTTGCAAGATTGCTGAAGTGGAACGTACAACGTGGTACCGGGGGAAAATACGCGCTATCTGCCTGAAAAGGAAGTGTACGTCTGTCTTGATTTAGACCAGAACAATGCCATTGTTCCACCTACTCTTTCTGTCTCTGTCTGTCTGTTTCTCTCTCTCTCTCTCTCTCTCTCTCTCTCTCTCTCCTCTGCTCTCTCTCTCTCTCTCTCTCTCTCTCTCTCTCTCTCTCTCACACACATACACACACACACACACACACACATAACACACACACACACACACACACACACACACACACACACACACACACACACACACATACATTTATACACTTAAACTCTCTCTCTCTCTCTCTCTCTCTCTCTCTCTCTCTCTCTCTCTCTCTCTCTCTCTCTATGTGAAATGCATTTCAAATAAAATAAGGAAGTATGGAACACTTTCTACCAACATGCTTATATCAAATCCTAAAATGGTGATGGATTCGGGTCTTTTCTATCTTCGCATCTGCACACTTTTTCTGATCAGATCTGCAGATGTATTTCATAAGGAATGGACATTATGTGCATTTTCGACGCCTATGATAAATAGTGTACCACAAGAACTGCATAGCCTATGATCAATAGTATACCACAAGAACTGCATAGCCTATGACCAGTAGTATACCACAAGAACTGCATAGCCTATGACCAGTAGTGTACCACAAGAACTGCATAGCCTATGACCAATAGTGTACCACAAGAAGTGCATAGCCTATGACCAATAGTGTACCACAAGAAGTGCATAGCCTATGACCAATAGTGTACCACCAGAAGTGCATAGCCTATGACCAATAGTGTACCACAAGAAGTGCATAGCCTATGACCAATAGTGTACCACAAGAACTGCATAGCCTATGACCAATAGTGTACCACAAGAAGTGCATAGCCTATGACCAATAGTGTACCACAAGAACTGTATAGCCTATGACCAATAGTGTACCACAAGAACTGCATAGCCTATGACCAATAGTGTACCACAAGAACTGCATAGCCTATGACCAATAGTGTACCACAAGAACTGCATATAATTATCATTGTTAGGAACTTCACTTTTCTTTAACACACCATTTGTACCTAGACATTCATGTGACATATTCAACTGATGTGACATGTGACATATTCAATTGATGTGACATGTGACATATTCAATTGATGTGACATGTGACATATTCAATTGAAATCCTAGTAAACAAAGTAATGCACAACGTGTGGAATCAAGATTCACTGGAGAGGTAGAACATCACTGGGGCGAATCCAATATATTTGGGGCAGATCCGTGGGTGCGGTCTAAAAAGAAATTGATCATGTAAAGTGACTCATGATGTTTTGATTTGTATAAACAATATTGTCAGCACATGAGCATCTAATCAATGGTTGTGTCAACACTTGATGTTTTAATTCATATCAATACTTTTCTTATATGTGATGCTTTAATGAATTCGTATGTGAACACATGGTGTTTTAACTAACGCTGTTGTCAACACATGTCATTTTTCAATTAACGCCGTTGTCGACACATTATGTTTGAATTCATATCATTCGTGGTGTAATTAATGCAACCCTCAATATTGATGCTTTGATTTAAACTATTGTCAACACATGATGCTTTAATCAATACTGTTTTGATGAACACAATAGCACTGATTAATACTATTGTCAATACATGATGTTTTAATTCATACTATTGTCAACACATGATGCTTTAATCAATACTGTTTTGAACACATGAGACTGATTAATACTATTGTCAATACATGATGTTTTACTTCATACTATTGTCAATAATGATGTTTTAATTCATACTATTGTCAATACATGATGTTTTAATTCATACTATTGTCAATATATGATGCTTTGATTTATGCTGTCAATGCAGGATGCTAAATGTTTTTATAAATGTCAATACATGATACTTGAATTTATACTACTGTCAACACGTAATTCTTTGATTAATACTATCGTTAAATGTGATGCCTTCATTAATACTAGTGTCAATAAATGATGTTTTAATCTATATTGTTGTCAATACATGATATTTTAATTAGTTCTGTTGTGAAGACATGATGCATTCATGAATGCCGCTAGTAACACGTTCGATTTTTTAATGAATGCTGCTATAAACACAATATTCTTTAATTACTCGTGTTCAGTTTAGCTGTTGCGAAATGTGATGATTTAAGTGTTGTTGTTGTCACGGGCGTCAGGTATTTTTCATCATTTTTCGTTCTATCATGACACGTTGCATTGAATGGTGTTATCAGGACAGAACAGGCTGTCAACACATGACGCGGAAGTAATGCTTTTACCAATATATTTAAGCATTTCTTTCTTGATCAGAGATGTTTACAGTAACCAACAATTGATCACAAATTGATTGCTATCATTGTCAACAAGTGATTCTTTGATCACAGTGTTGTCATGTGTCAAGTCAAGTCAAGTCAAATGATCTTTATTGAGGGTTAAAGAATAAGCTTTACAGCTTTTTTTCATCCTGCCCTGTGTGTGTGTGTGTGTGTGTGTGTGTGTGTGTGTGTGTGTGTGTGTGTGTGTGTGTGTGTGTGTGTGTGTGTGTGTGTTCTTTAATTTAACGTCTATCCACCTAACAGTGATCTTAGACAGTATGTAAGTGTTATGTGTGTGTGCATGTGATGTTTTGGGGTGTATGCATGCGAACGGTTGGTGTTGATTTTGGGCGTACGTAGGTATGTATAATGCAATTAGGCCTAGATAAAAAATTAAAAAAAAGAAAAGAAAAGAAAAAACACACCACATAACTGAATCCAAAACTACAAAAGAAACACTAAATAAGCAACTAACACCAAGATGGGGAAAATAACATAGACGTTAAAGTAAATGTCCAATTGGGCTCTTAATCAGTCCTTGAACAACTTCAAAAACGTTTGATTCGTTAGAGATGACGTCTGCAAAGACTGACATCGACGGTTCAGTGTTCAACAACCAAGCAGGTAAATAGGGTTTCATTCTATCACACACAAAAAGTAGATGGAACGGAGTGATTTGCTGGCCACAAATACAAGTCACATGTTTACAGAATTTGGTTTTAAAGGCATCAAGCCTCAATCTAAAAATCAAACTTTTTAAAATCCTCTCTTGGTAGAGATTCTTCATACGTGTTTCATTGTCTGATATCTTGTTAAATAATATCCCCTTTTTGTTTTTGGTGCCTTTTCCCTTATTCAAAATAGACTATAACTCTCATGTAAGGATAAAGGAATGTATATCTTTGTTAAATCAGTTTCAGTGATAGCAGCCTTTTTGGCTAATTGGTCTACCCTTTCATTAGCAGATAATCCACAGTGTAATGGAACCCAACAAAAATCGGCATAAGAACCACGTAAATGCAAA
>CM065748.1:8016433-8028933 GCA_033310375.1 Conus canariensis | reverse complement strand
TGTTTCGAGTGAGCGTCTTATACTTTTTATTTACTTCTCACATTGAAATTGAAAGGGAAAATAAGTTCTTGCGGATACCATTTTCCCAATCACCATTTTTTTTTTTCTGTAGTCTACATCCACGTGCAAATCAATGCCGAGTACATTGCTTTACATACAGTTTTCTTGCACGCCGTCTCAATCACATTCGCATTATTTGAGATCAAGAATCATGACACGAAATGGAAGCACATCAATTACACATCCAGGAATCAACACAACACCCAGCATTGGGATCAGCGGATTAAACGGTACATCTATCGGCGTTCAACACAACACCCAGCATTGGGATCAGCGGATTAAACGGTACATCTATCGGCGTTCAACACAACACCCAGCATTGGGATCAGCGGATTAAACGGTACATCTATCGTCAACATCAGCATTGGATCACGGATATAAAGAGTACATGTCGCGTGCGTTCAACACAACACGCGCATTGGGATGCAGCGGGATTAAACGGTACTGTTTTCGGGCGTTCAAACACAACAAACCCAAGCATTGCGATCACGGATTAAACTACAAACTATTGGCGTTTTACAACACCCAGCTTGGGACAGCGATTAAACGCGTACATCTATGGTTTCATACTCAAAACCCACATTGGAAATTGAGGGAAAACGTACATTCTATCGGCGTCATTACACCATCACCATTTACGTAAGTCTAATCGCGTTCAAATCAATCCAGCATTTAAACTACATCTATCACGCCGTCTCAACCAGCATTCGGTCATCTATTGAGATCAAAACATCCACATAACGGTAACACATCAATCGCGTCACACCCAGAATCAACACGGACATCTTCGGGACACCGATTAAACGGTACATCTATCGGCGTTCAACACAACACCCAGCATTTAATAAACGGTACATCTATCGGCGTTCAACAACACCCAGCATTACACGATTACATCTATCGGCGTTCAACAAACCACCCAGCATTAAACGGTACATCTATCGGCGTTCAACACAACACCAGCATTAAACGGTACATCTATCGACGTTCAACACAACACCCAGCATTAAATGGTACATCTATCGGCGTTCAACACAACACCCAGCATTAAACGGTACATCTATCGGCGTTCAACACAACACCCAGCATTAAACGGTACATCTATCAGCGTTCGTCGGTTGCATTCTAAACTTCAGTTTTCGGTACCTCCTGGCACTGTGAAGGAATTAGTTCGGTCTGGAACATTTGGTATATAGTCTGTGTTGTTAACTTTATCGACATAGATGATGGGACGATCGATGTAGGCCTACTTGGTGTACCTTTCTTTCTTTATTTCTATCTCTGTGCGCGTGCTAACGCACGCGAGTTTGTGTGTGTAAGTGTGCGTTTAAGTGTGTGTGTGTGTGTGTGTGTGTGTGTGTGTGTGTGTGTGTGTGTGTGTGTGTGTGTGAGAGAGAGAGAGTGGGGGGGGGGGGGCAGAGAGAAAGTTCTGAGGGTGTTTCTGTATCTGAAGCAGATGGAAAGAGACAGAGAGAGAGAGAGGGCGGGAGACAAAGAAAGACAGAGACAGACAGACAAAAAGAAAGAAAAGAAAGTAAAAAAGAAAGACAGACGAAGACAAACATGTAAACAAAGCGTATTCTCTCTATTGGTACAGCGCAATAAACTTATGGCTGAGTAGAGAAAAATTCCGATTTCTTTACGTGGTTCTTCAGTTGTATCTCTTCTTCACGGATTTCGAAGTAGCAACGAGGACATCCTCAAAGCACTTGAAATGAACTGCTAAGGTCAACCTAATTTGCAACCGAAACAGACTACAAAGAACCGACTCAGTTACAAAAACAAGTCATCATATTATCCCGAAACTGTCCACTGACACTTTATCAGTATTCGTACCTTCCCAGTCTACAGATGTACCTTCCCAGTCTAACAGATGTACCTTCCCAGTCTAAAGATGTACCTTCCCAGTCTAAAGATGTACCTTCCATCTAAAATGACCTTCCAGTCTAAAGATGTACCTTCCCTTAAGATGTCCCTTTCATTAAAGATGAGCAAATTCGTGGAATGTCTGTAAACATTTTCTCAAGTCTTTAAATCAACAAATCCCCAGATGCCTCATTCCAATGTATGTGACAAAGAACAGTGGGAACCTAGTGGTACTGAAATTCTGACAGAACAATAACCCTAACCAATGCAATGGTAATGGTTAAACTGATGTTAGCTATGGATGTGCACACCTTCCACATCACCCCCACGAAAGACAGAGCGGAAAGAAAATGCTCGAAAGAGAAACGACTGAACCTAAGGTTGCCAACAAAAAATGTACGATTGTGTTTGCTCCTTCATTTTCGTTGTCCTGAATCTTGTTTATCCTGCCTGAAGAAGACCTACGAGGTCGAAACGCGTCGTGTTTGTCTTGTGATTCCTTGTTTTACCGTATAGTACTTAAACGTTTTAAAGATTTGTTTAGATTTCTGTCAGCAGTCACTGTACAACTGAAAAGTGTCTGCTCTAAGTTCCTTCTATCGCTTCTTCTAAACACTTCCACGAAAGCTAAACGTGTTTAGAGGAGTGAAGAAGGATACCAAAGATTTGCCGATGGCATGCCTCCAGTGCCTCGGGCACTCACCACTAACAACCACAACTGATCCGCTGATGACTCTCCACAAGCAGACCAAAGTGGACACCAGACAGAGGGTCTGTTCACGTGATAGACGGTTCTGCGAAGAATTGATATTCAGACCGTAACGCCCTCTTCCCCACCCCTACTCCCTCCACCCCCATTCCCCTTTATAACTTCTTTTTCATACATATATTTGCCAAGTCATTTTCATCGCGACGCGGGGGTATTTCACGACCGGCTCCATTTTTCTAATTTATCGTTCCATAGAGCAAAAGAGGATGTTTAACCTTTAAAGACTTTTTTTTTTAATGTGTGGAAAGCACAGGACATGTCGAAAAAAAAAAGACAAAAAAAAAAGAAAAAAAAAAAAAGCAGAACAAAAAAGAACAAAAACGAAAACAAACAAAAAAAAAACCGCGTGTTTAACATCAGACTCAATTCGCATCTACAAAATAGCGCCATTAAAAATATATTCGTTGACTGCAATCTGTAAGTTTACATTAATCATTGTGCGCGCGCGCAGGAGTGTGTACAAAGAACCTCTTTTCTTCTTCTTTCTTCTTCTTCTTCTTCTTCTTCTTCATCTCTCGTTGTATTTGCAAAGTCATTTCAGGGCACGAACAAATGAAGACAAGTCATTATCGAAAAGAAAAAACAAAATCATCATATGACGGATATACTGGTGCTCTAAACAATAGGGAATATCCTTGAGTAATGATATGGTTTCGACCAACAGAAATAGTTCGTCTATTTATGTATATATAGCATTCTTTTCGTGAGTAAACTATTCGAAGCCTACCAACAGTTACAGCATATTTCACAACGGACGCTTTGTTCAACGTTCAGGTCATGCGGATGAATTCATTTCCCTTCGTCCCCGTCTTTAAGCGGGACTTCCGTCCGCCCCTGCCTTTCACGGTGAAGCGGATGACTCAAACCTCTGGGAAAGAACACCTCCTGCTGTTGTTTTCAGGGCAGCCTCGGCAACCAGAGGGCGCGCGGGAAAACCCGCCTGCCCCACTCATCCGGGGCTGCGCCAGAGTGGATGAATCAGTCACGTGACCAGCCTGAGTGCTACGTTTGGACTCTTGAGCATCCGCATCGGGCGGGATTAGGAGCAGGAGTCCCTATATGGTAAACTGGGTTCGCGCTGAAGCATTATTTTGTCCTCATAGGGCAACAGCCGGTGTGTGAGGCAGCAAGCGTTTTCCGCGAAACTCTTGGCTAGGAAATGTTGGGTCTCGTGTCTCTCTCTCTCTCCCTTCCTCCTTCAAACCGTGTCCACACTAGGTCAGAAAAAATGCTTGCTTCTGCCTTTCTTGCTCCGCCTCCAAGATCAAAAGTCTGTCCAACAAATGTGGGTCTCTTGTTGTAAGCATTTCGTAGGGATTGGTGTTTCGCAAGGCAAGGCTGAATTAGGACCCAGCGCGATGCTGCTGCCATGGTGACCTTCACTTTAGGTTCAATAAAAACAAACGAACAAACAAACAAACAAAAATGGGGTCAGACCAACGCATCGCTTGGGACCCCATCACTGTGTGGCTGCCTTTGGATGAAGTACCAACAAGGGTTAAAAAAAGAGTAACCGGTGTCGTTGTTTGGAAACAACTGGTGGACCTCCTTCTTCTTCTTCGGGGCCAGTTCGCGCGACAGGGTTCGCTGTGACGTCATTTCTTACACTGACGTCACACGAGGCCAGTGACGTCAAAAGAGGACTTGTTGTTGTTTGTTTGTTGTTGCTGTGAGATCCTCACCCGTTGTCGCGTAATAGTCACTGGTAGTCAGGACGCGTGTACTGACCCGGTACCCATGCACCCTGATTCACCGAGGTTTGGGGGAAGCTGGGGTACTGCTGAGGCATCTGCTGTGGCTGCTGCTGCTGCTGAGTGAAGTACTGCTGCTGCTGCTGAAGATGATGATGGTGATGGTGGTGGTGGTGACCGTGATAGCTGTTGAAAGCCGCTTGAGCATTCAAACCCTCTGCCACAACAGAGGATATGGGAGCAGTCATTTGGGACATGGCCAGAGAGCCGCTGGAATACGAGGACCCAAATCCCCCATCCCCCTGCCAGGCCGCATACGGGGCACCCTCTGAAGAAGACCCCGCCAAGCCCGCGGAGTTCGGGGACGCCCTGGCCAGGGCGGATCCGCTCCCCCTCAACACGGCTCCGCTGGGCGGCCACAACGGAAGATCTCCGCTGTCCAGCGAGTCGTAGCTCGCCGACCGCTCCCGTTGATACTCCTCCTCGCTGCAGTCGCTGGGAGCGTACTGCGCATGCCCAAAGACGTTCGCGGCGACCGTGGCGCCCCCCATGGTGTGTGTGACGTCGGGGCAGGACGAGTGGTGCATGACGTAAGGAGGGCGCTGGGGGAAGGGGGAGGAGGACGCGGACGAAGAAGAGGAGGAGGAGGCGGAGGAAGGGGAGGAGGAGCAACAACGGTTGGCGTGGGAGGAGGAGGAGGAGGAGGCGGAGAGGGGGGCGCCGCTTCCGCGGAAGCGGTGGTGCTGGTGCTGGTGATGGGGGTGAGGGTGGGCGGGGGAGGGGGGAGGAGGGGTAGGACCTGGAGAGGTCAGGGGCAGAGGCGCTGTGGTCAGTGGCGCCGGCGCGGTATCCTGCCTTGTTCAGCAGCTCCGTGAATTCCGTCATGTCCGGCGCGCTCTGCCCTGCCCTCTGCATGCGCAGGATAACGCTGAAGTTGAACCTGTCAGGACAACGACAAAAATAATGAACCATTTTCTGTATGCGCAGGATAACGCCAAAGCTGAACCTGTCAAGACAGGCAACAACAACAACAACAACAACAACAACAACATGAACTTCGGCACTAACGAAAAAACAAAGCCCGATGATGAATAAGATCTGATAATTCTAATGGGAAAATAGTTCATATGTGAATGTAGAAATAACAAAACAAAACCTAACCTAAACTAGTTTTTGTAGGAGCTGGACTTGGAGAAAGGCATGTCCTTGATGGAGATGAATTATGCAAACTACCAGATAAAATCGGCCCCATAAATAAAATTATTAAAGGGATAATGCTTATTATTCATAAAGCATTTTTTCCTTCCCGTTTGCATGTTATCCACGACCTTGGAGCCTGACCAGAAAAACATGAGATGCTGAAATTCGTCAGTGTAATTTGCATTCTCCAAATATCATAATTTGATGGGTTAGGGATAAGGTGTGTAACATGTTTTATAAGCTTGTATGACGATTATGTACATTATGAATGTTGATCATTGGCTTTTTTCCATGTGTGCTCATTAAAGAAAAAGGAAAACCAAGAACAATAACAACAACAAAAAAACATGAACCATCTTTGACTGCGACAGTGCGGTGTAGATAGAGAATCCTGTTCACCGACATTCACTTCTTGTGACCTTTTTCTTACTCCAGCCTCCTGGCTTTCACCCTCTGTCCCCTCAACTGTCTCCCCTACATACTGACCTTTCCCCTCTGCCCCTTCACTTGACCTCTACAGACTGACCTTTCCCCTCTGTCCTTTCAACAGACTCCTACCCAGTGACCTTTACCCTCTTGTCCCCTCAGCCAGCCGCTAGATTCTGACCTTTCCCCTCTGTCCCTTCACCTGACCCCTACCTCCTGATCTGAAGCCTGTCCATGTGACCCCTACTGATTGACATTAAGCTTTCTGCCCTTCCCTCAACAGACCCCTACGTACTGACCTCTGACCTTTACCCTACGCCCCTTCAAACCCCATCAAATGACCTGAACCCTCTATGACCTTCAACTTGCCTTCCTCCCCCTCCCCCTCGCAGCTACGGACTGACGTTCACCCCCCCCCCACCCCACCCTACCCCACCCCCAAGACCCTCTCTTACCGACCCCCTTTACTTTTCACTTCCTGTTTTTCTCTACGACCCCCCCCCCCCCCCCCAACTATTCCTGACCTTTCACCCTCTGTGACCTTCAACTGACCCCAGACCCTCTCTTACCGACCCTCTCACCTTTAACTTCTGTTCCTCTTACCGACCCCTTTCTATTGCTGACCTTCACCCTCTGTGACCTTTACCCTCTGTGACCTTCAACCGACCCCAAACCCTCACTTACCAACCCCCTTACTTTTCACTTCCGGTTTCTCTTGCTCACCCCCCCCCCCCCCCCCTTTCTATTCCTGACCTTCACCCTCTGTGACCATCTTCACCTTGACACCCCCTGACCCCTGCACTGACCTGTAGGTGTAGCGCTTGCCGTGGACCTTGGAGAGGATCATCTTGTCGTAGTAGTAGCGCATGGCGCGGCTGACCTTGTCGTAGTTCATGCTCGGCTTGTTCTTGCGCCGGCCCCACTTGCGCGCCACCTCCTCGGGGTCGGTCATGCGGAACTCGCCGCCGGCGCCCACCCAGCGGATGCAGTGGTCGTTGGAGCTGTCGGTGAGGAGCTCCAGCAGGAACTGCCACAGCTGCACCTGCCCGCTGCCTGCAAGAAGAAGCAGCAGCCGATGCCGACATCACCAGAGAGTCAGAATCACGTTTGGAGATTGGCGCAAACCTGTCTTTGTGGGATGTGTGTGTATGCAATCTAGACTATGTGTATATACAATGTAAAATATGTGTGTATGTACCATATAAACTATGTGTGTATATACAATATAAACTATATGTGTGTATATACAATACATGCTATGTGTGTATATACAATATAAACTATGTGTGCCCATCTAATATGAATTCTGTGTGTACATGCAATATAAACTATCTATGTGTGTATATCCAATATAAACTATCTTGGAGGAGAGTCAGAAGATTTACAACAGAAAAAAAAGAAGAAAATTGAACAGAAATCATCAACGTGTCGGTCATTATTTCTGGGGGGGGGGGGGGGGGTTGTTTGTTTGTTTGTGTTTTTAAATCTTCCGACCGTCCTCCGTCTCGGAGGAGAGTCAGAAGATTTACAACAGAAAAAAAAGAAGAAAATTGAACAGAAATCATCAACGTGTCGGTCATTATTTCTGTTTGTATTGTTGACACAGAAGATCAGCAGTCAAAAATCATTTGTGTGTGTATACATTTTGTTCGTTTGTTTTTGAAAGACGGAATTGTGAAAGGGAACAAGATTTGGGTCAGTGTCATTACGTGCGAAAAGAAAGAACAACGACAGACAGGGAGATGAGTGGTTGTTTAATGAACAGAAAGAGAGAGAGAGATGGGGGGCAAGAGGCAGAGAGAGAGAGAGAGAGAGAGAAGAGAGAGGAGAGAGAGAGAGAGAGAGAGAAAGACGGAAATAGAGTGAGAGACACAGACAGACAGAAACATAGGCAGACACAGAGAGAGAGAGAGAGAGAGAGAGAGAGAGAAGAGAGAGAGAGAGAGAGACAGACAGACAGACAGACAGACAGACAGAGACAGAGACAGAGAGAGAGACACAGAGAGAGAGAGAGAGAGAGAGAGAGAGAGAGAGAGAGAGAGAGAGAGAGTCTCAAATTAAATAACAATTTACATTTTATTGCATTACTCTTTTTTTCTAACAAAGCAAACACCATCATTTACTAATCTGTTTGTGTTTCTTTTTCAACATTTAAAACAACAGAATTTCAAATTTAAAACAGAATTTCAAATTTAAGGTTCTGCTTCTCAATCTTCTGGTCCTACTTAAAACTCGCTGATCAAAGCCCTGTCTACATTTCTGCCGTCCCCTCCCACTTACCAGCTAGAATAATGGAAGCCACTTCTCTCATTTTATCAGCACTCTCTGAACTCTTCGCTGAAGAATCTCTGCTGCTGCTGCTGCTGCTGCAGGCACCGCCTGTGCCGTGATCTGCAACATACGGAGAGAGCTCTGTGAGCTGTGTGCTAGAAATAAAGGAATGATATGACAAGGAAACCGAAAGCAGCGCTTTGAATCGCACACCCAATCCTCACGCGTACAAGAGAAATGAAGAAGACTTGATGGGAAGGGTGGGGGGGGGGGGGGGTGTTAGCTGGAAAAATTAGACGGTAACAACAAACTATAATGACAATAGCAACGACAATGGTGGTATCTGTCATCACTTCCATCACATTATCGTCATCGGTTTCTTCATTGTTGCAACTCTTTTTTCTTCTTGTTTTTGAGCGGGGGTGGGGGTTTGGTAAGAGTGGGAAGGGGGGGGGGGGTCTTCTTTCTCTTCTCTGTTTTTAACTCCCTTTGCTGGTCTTTCTCGTCTCCAAAAGCAGCACAACCATAGGCGTTGAGTAAATGCAAAAAGTAAATTCAACAAAGCACGAGTTTGTTTCGTAGCTGCTCAGCAAGGAGTAAGAAATGAGATCGGTTGTGAAATCAATACATTTGTTTTAAATCCCCGCCCGCTGATGAGTTTGGTTTGAAATCGATGTTCCTTCTTTTCTGATCTTTGATTGTAGATCGATGTACCTTCTTTTCTGATCTTTGGTTATAGATCGATACACCTTCTTTCTAAAAAAAAAAAAAAGTCTGTCAGAGGGCCTAACTTTTCAATCAATGTATTTCTTTCCCATCAAATCATTCCATTCCTCTCCACCTACCTGAACATGGTCGTAACATACACCATGGTGTTACCAGCCCCCAACCTTAAAAAAAACCCTGAATGTATGAACTGACATAGAGGCAACCACCCTTTTCCCACCCACGCTCCCATTACTTATATGCAAAGTGTGTTTATGCCAGCCACCCCCTACCGGCTCAACACTGCAGACAAAGAGTGAGAGGGGGGAGGGGAGGGGGGGGGGCACGAGAGAGAGAGAGAGAGAGAGAGAGAGAGAGAGAGAGAGAGAGAGACGACAGACAGAAGACGACGCAGAGAGACAGAGAGAGACAGAGACGGGGACGAGAGGAGACAGAGGGACAAAGATAGAGCAGGGAAGAGAGAGAGAGAAGAGAGAGGACAGAGAGAAAGAAGAGGGACAGGAGAGGAAGAAGGACAAAGGAGGACAGGACAGAAGAAGAGAGATGAGAGCGAGCGGAAAAGAGAGGAGAGAGCAGATGGGAGACGAGAGAGAGAGACGAGAGAGGACTCTGAGACACCACAGACAAAGCAGACAGACAAGAGCAGACTGAGAAAGCGCGTAGAGCCGGAAAAAGAGAGGAAGAGAGACACACACAGACAAAAGGGTCAGACGCCAGTCAAGAGAGACACACACAGACATAAAGGGTCAGACGCCAGTCACACAGACATAAAGGGTCAGACGCCAGTCACAAAAGACATAAAGGGTCAGACGCCAGTCAAGAGAGACACACACAGACATAAAGGGTCAGACGCCAGTCATGAGAGACACACACAGACATAAAGGGTCAGAGGCCAGTCAAGGGATTGTATGTAGGCAGGCAGAAGGAAGAGCGCGACAGTGGGGGGTGGGGTGGCGTGGGGCGGGGTAGGGGGAGAGACAGCGTGAGGGAGGGTGGATGGGGGAGGAAGGAGGGGAGAGGGTGGGATTGGGGGGGGGGGGGGGGAGGAGACGTACCTGTCGTAGCTGTGGTGAGAACCGGGGTGTCCGACATGGCAGGGCTTGGGGTCTGGCAGTAGTCCACAGAATCTGTGTCACACCACACACACACACACACACACACACACACACACACACACACACAGAGTAAGTTGAAAGTGTTTCCTTTCATCGCCGTCACCAGAGCATATCAGGAACATAAATAGATGTGTGGATCAGGAACATAAATAGATGTGTGGATGGATATACATGCGGGCTGCTTTCATTCGGCTTCCGGTTCACTCACAATAAACTCAATCATGCGGCTCTTTGAACGAGAAGAAAATGATAGGTGTGACACCCCTCCCCCCCCCCCCCCCCCCCCCCCCCCCCCCCCCCCCCACCCGTTTCCCCCTCCCTCCTGCAAACCACACACACATGCCTTAATCATCTCTTTCCCCGCATTAAACAAAAAAAGAAAGAAAGCAAAGCTGAAAATCTTGATATCTTTCAGGTTCATCGTGCTTCTGCTAAAGTCTCCGCAGTTCGACAATACCTAAATTAGTTCTATAATAATCAACAGACAAACAGATACCAAATCATAACGACTCGTACACAATAAAGTGATATTTGTGTACTACAACGTTTAGGTTTGCCCAAACAATGGTGCTCTTAATTCTACCAACTAAACTAAATATTGAACTCTATTTTACAATTATGTGTTAAAAAAGTGCTTAGCAGGTACGATCCTGGTTTTCAAGAGGTCAGCTAGTACAAATAATACCAGGGCCCGATATTCGTGGTTAAGTCTCATTTATATGGCCCCCCCATCCATCCTATCCCAGCTCACCAAATGATTATCAATTGTACAACTCAAGAATGGTATACCATCGTTTAGCTCCATAGAAAGGGAAAGATCATCCGTTGAAAAGAACAAGAACGATAACTACCATCTATTTAGCCCCATAGAAAGGGAAAGATCATCAGAGCAAAACAAGAACGACAACTATCATCTATATAGCTCCATAGAGAGGGAAAGATCATCCGTTGGAAAGAACAAGAACGATAACTACCATCTATTTAGCTCCATAGAGAGGGAAAGATCATCAGGTGTACAAAACAAGAACGATAACTACCGCCTATTTAGCCCTATAGGGAGGGAAATATCATCAGTTGAACAAAACAAGAACGATAACTACCATCTATTTAGCCCCAGAGAAAGGGAAAGATTATCAGCTGAACGAAACAAGAACGATAACTATCATAGAAAGGGAACGTTTTGCTCTGCCTGACCTACATTTACAGGTCACCACACAGTCAGGAAGGATCAGACGGACAGCCTCGCGCTAGCATCATGCTTTTTATTGTATTGGATTTCATTTGATTTCAAACAGTAATCCAATATTGGACTGCCTTTGGATTTGCAAAGACAGGATTCAGGGTTTACATAACAATCTAATCACTACATCTCATGGTTTTTTTTTTTTTTTTTTTTCTTTCATTCTTTCTTTTTTTTCTTCTTACGTTGAGTTTCGCACTGAACTGCTTAAATTCAACAAAACAATCGTGATTCTACACACATTGGGCCACAGGTAGAGGGTGGGTCAATCGTGATTCTACACACATTGGGCCACAGGTAGAGGGTGGGTCAATCGTGATTCTACACACATTGGGCCACAGGTAGAGGGTGGGTCAATCGTGATTCTACACACATTGGGCCACAGGTAGAGGGTGGGTCGAGGAGAAAGTGTGGGGGTGGGGGCTGTGGAGGGGAGTGGGTGGGGGGAGGGGGATGTGGAGGGTGGGTTAGGTCAAAAGGCAGCGAATGAAATGAATGCTTTAAGCATTTCTTACGAAACTGCGTTCACGTATGATTAGGAGGTTGCTGTGCAACTGACTGTCTTGCAGCGCCTCAACCCTGTAGTCTGTTTATCTGAGTGAACTGAGCAACGCCTCAACCCTGTAGTTGTTCTTATCTGGTGCTCAACCTGACACTGTCATGCAACGCTACTCTTATGGTGACACTCATGTACTTAGTCTGTTCTTATCTGGCTGACACTGAGCACGCCTCAACCCTGTAGTCTGTTCTTATCTGGCTGACACTGAGCAACGCCTCAACCCTGTAGTCTGTTCTTATCTGGCTGACATGAGCAACGCCTCAACCTTAGTCTGTTCTATTGGCTGACACTGGCAACGCTCAACCCTGTAGTCTGTTCTTACTATTGTGCTGTATCACTGAGCAACGCCTCAACCCTGTAGTCTGTTCTTATCTGGCTGACACTGAGCAACGCCTCAACCCTGTAGTCTGTTCTTATCTGGTTGACACTGAGCTGGATGTTTTGTTGTTGTTTTTTTAACACCAACATCCCCATTGCTATAACCTCCCCCACCACAACCCTCCACCCCCACCCCACCCCTGACACAAACTCTGATCGGATGACACAAGCGCTGCTTTGTGTGGGGCTATAACAGATA
>CM065748.1:7998933-8011433 GCA_033310375.1 Conus canariensis | reverse complement strand
TGTGAATGAACCTCTCGCTTGACTCGTCACCGCTTTACGTCACCCGTCCACAGAGCTATCTCCGTCCGTCTCTCATGGTAGGAAAGAGGGAAGTGTCGTGTGAAAGCGAGACATGCAGCTCTGTTCCTATAGTGGCGGGAACGAGGTCATGTCACGTCTGCGCACTTGGGTTTGTTGTGGGACGGTGTTTTGGGGAAAGAAGGGTTTTAGCGAGCGAGCGTGGGGGTGTAGGTTGGTTTTGTGCAGGGGAAGGTAGGTAGGCAGGTAGGTAAGAGTTTGGTGGAAGAAGGTGTGTTCGGCAGAGCGGTGAGTGTAGCCCCAAAGCTGACAAGTTTACCTGAGGGAGATCAGGTGGAATGGATCTCTGTAGGCGTTATTTTGTCAATCGTCAACCGGGTGCACCTTTCCCCCGTGCAGAAAGCGGTCAAGAGTTGGGGGGGATGTCGGGTACCTACGCCTTGTTTCCTTCATGGGAGATTTTTTTTGTGTTCGGCCGATAAATTTCACTGAATAATATTTACTACGACATCGGGGAGAGGAGTTGAGGGTGTGTGTGTGTCAGTGCAGAGAAACGTTGACAAACGTTAGGCCGGAAAATAAAAAGCTTACCTGGGGTGGAGTGGTTCTAGGAAAAAAAAATGGTACAACACACGAAGCGGATTTTGAGCGTGGAAGGCAGTGTGGAACAAATGATGATTAAATATAAAAGTCTTCTTCTTCTTCTTCTTCTTCTTTTACAACGGTGGCATCAAATACACGATAACGTCAAACGTGAAGCAGATTTCCGTGTTTATAACGGCAGCGGGATAAAAGCTAAATAATTGAAAAGCGCTAGAGTTGAAGCATTTTTTTAGCTGCATCCAATATGAAGCAGTTTCCAGGTACGCTATTGGGCAATGGAGATAGCAAGTAAACAATAACACTTCATATACAGCTGTTGTAAGAGTTTGGCGTGGCAGCATGAATCGGCTGATGAAAAACACTATGCAGCACGAATGAACTATGTAATGGTGAGAACCGAAAGATAAATACAACGTCCACTTTAAAGCAGGTGTGAACTGTTTTATAACGGTGAGTGGCACCGGTCAATCCTGATTTGACCCCCCATGGTCAGTTAGCCACATGAATTGTGTGACATCGGAGCCAAGTTGGGTCGAAGAACTGACGGATCGAAGTTACGCGTCACGGTTTTCTTCCCGTCTGATGTGAACACTGAAAGGACTGTCTGGAGAGCTCAGATCCATTTCCACGATCGATCGGATCCTGGACCCCGTGAAAAAAAATCAGATCCGCTCCAAAATGTTTTGGCTTCGTCCATTGTCTACATTCCATCGCACTACAAAGTGTCGTAAAAATCGATGCAGTAGTTTCCATGTAAACTTGCTGACAGACGAACAAACATACCAACAGACGCAGTTGACAACGTAACCTTGACGAAAGTAGTGAGAATACGCATGTAAACGAGTTGACCTGTGACGTAGTGTTTCAGCGTCTTTCTGGGTTTTGCCGCGTTAAGGAGCGCGCCTACATGTCAACCCATGGCCCAAGCCTTTCCCGTCACACGGAATTGATCGGCGCCCATTACTTAACGAAACCGACATTTTTTGTGTCCAACACAGGAATGGTGGGAAATGGCCAATTAATTGAGATTTGGCAAGTTTGGGGACAATGCATTGAGAAGAACTTTCAGGGATCTTTGAGGCCAAAAGTTAATGTGCGGAATTCAATTGTTCTCAGTTGACATTATGTTAGAGGGAAGGGGGTGGATGGAGTTGGAGTGGGGAAGGGGAGTGCAGAGAGAGAGAGAGAGGAGTGGGGCGCGAGGGGGTGGAGGAGGGGGGGGGGGGAGTAAGAGCACTTGCTTACTTGTGTGAGTGTGCGTGTGTGTTCCTCCCCTCTCTCTCTCTCTCTCTCTCTCTCTCTCTCTCTCTCTCTCTCTCTCTGCCTGTCTGTGTCTATCAGTCTGTCTGTCTGTCTATCTCTCTTTCTCTCCCTCTGTGTGTGCGCGCGCGTGTGTGTGTGTGTGTGTGTGTGTGTGTGTGTGTGTGTGTGTGTGTGTGTCCCCCTCCCTCCGTCTCTCTTTACTTTTTGTTTCCCGATGTGTATTTCAATGTAATCTCAAAAATTGTTGATGTATGGTGAATTCCCTCGGGCTAGCCTTAACTGACTTCACAAAGACAACAGCAACACTTGTCATCATCATCACTATCATCACCTTCATCATCATCATCATCATCATTATTAGCAGCAGCAGCAGTAGCAGCATCATATCCTGAACACAAGAATATACAAGGGCTAGAGTTCACTCGCACCAGTGGCCTTAATAGACAGTCTGGGTGCGCATTGCGAGTGAGTAATTTCTAGGACATGTCACGATACCAACCGCCACACTCGTCACAAACCGGAATCCCCGATCAACCCCCCCACCCCCACCTGCCCAGCCCCACCCCCGACATCATCTTTCCACTCCCCGACCCCCCACCTACCCTTCCTCCACCTTTTTATTCTCTTCTCTCGCTCCCCCCCCCCCCCCCCCCCCCCCGCCGCGGTTGTATTTCTCTCTGTCTCTGTCTGTCTGTCTGTCTCACACACACACACGTTTTCCTACGCGGTAACAAAAGTCCTAAAAGAAGGGAAGCAAGAATACAAGCAAGCGGAAAGAGTGTTTCGAATACGTCAGAACGTAGAACAACTCGTGCACAGCGCGCCAAAAACGAAAGGAAGAAAAAAAGCCTATATTTCCACCTACAGTACCTTTCCTACCCACCCTTTGTCCATGGAGACACCGGTGACACTTTGTTAACAGCCCCCCCCCCCCCTCCCTCAAGTCCCTCCTCCCTCCCCGCCTATTCGCCCCCTCCACCCCCACCCCCACCCCCAATCTCCCTTCCCCTCCACCCTGTCACAATCCTTGGCCGGAAGAAACGCCAAGGAGACACAAAAAGGGTACAATTACTGTTGGGCCATGTTTGATTCGGTCGTCTCCTGAAACACCTGTTAATAATGGACCTGCCCACGAAACGTTGTGCATCGTGTCCGGTCTCTAGTGCAGCAGACCAGCTACCTAATCAGACGCTGGTAGTATTCATTGTGCTTGGAGGGAGGGAAGGAGGGAGGGAGTGGGAGGAAGGGAGCGGGGGAGGGGAGGGGCGGTACATAATTAGTAGAAAACATTTCCTGCCTAATTCTTGGTTCAGTGATATAAATCTTCCTCAACGGAAAGAAACCCATTGATTTGCAGATGGGGTTTTCTTTTTTGTTTGTTTGTTTTTGTTTGTTGTTGTTGTTGTTGTTTTCCGCAAGCAGGTTATCTTCTCTTACTTTCTACCATGTAAGGTTACGCCACTGATCTAAGATTTATCCCCCTTTATTTCTGATCTCTATCACTTAAAGGCAAAATTGATCTTTCTGTTATGCTGTGAATTCCATGCACGGATTGACATAAGTTTGTTTGTTTATTTTACTTGAAAAGATTTGGGGTGGGAGGGGGGAACACATGATATCTAACAGCCCTGTGGTGACCCGGGGAATAAGAACAATAAGGGAGAAATAGTGGAAATATAATAGTAAGCTGTCTAGCCTAAACGTTCTCTTTGTTTACGTTTAGGTAGATGGCTATGGTGTGTGTGTGTGTGTGTGTGTGTGTGTGTGCGTGTGTGTGTGTGTGTGTGTGTGTGTGTGTGTGTTGTGTGTGAGAGAGAGAGAGAGAGAGAGAGAGAGAGTCTTCGTCAATTGGGGAGGGATAGTCATGTGTGGTGTGTGTTGTGTGTGTGTGTGTGTGTGTGGTGTGTGTGTGTGTGTGTGTGTGTGTGTGCGAGCGCAAGCAGCGAAGTGGGTCACCATGGTGATAGTGGAGATGATTGTCGGGGAGAGGAAAGAGGGATGTTTCTGATATCGTAGGACACAGTAAGAAGAAATACATCCATAGACCCTCTGATTCCCCCCCCCCCCCCCCCCCCCCCCCCCCCCCCCCCCCCCCCCCCCCCCCCCCCTTGAAAAAGTTGGGGGTCGGATATCGCCACAAGCTGCTTATGCATAGTTAGTCAATTAATAAACAAAATAGATAAAAAGACAAATAAATGAATAAATACATAGATAAATAAGTAAATAAACAAGCAGATAAATGAATAAACAAACGAATGAATGAATGATGTGGTCTGTGAACACGTGTAAGAACATGTTGCTCATAGCCCAGCCGACCGCAAAGGGCCATATCAAGGCTGATCCGGTCTGTGAAAATATGCATCCCCCTGATAGCCTTTTGGTTACAGTTATGACCTAACCATAGACAGCGCCCTACCGCTTAGTATCACTATGAATGTCTGTGGTCGTGGTCAGACCGTTTCAGCCTAATCCCCGGAAAGCAGCGGCAGGCTGCAGGGCGTGTGACGTCACTGTGGTGTATCCCTCCCTCTGGCATCTCACCGTTCCTCCCACACGCTCGGTGCCAGAGAAGTGTCATGTCTTCACCCCTCCCCTCCTCCTCTCCCCTCCCTTTCCTCCATGCCTCCCTACAACTTTCCCCCCATCCCCCATCACTTTTTTGTTTTTACATTGACCTTTTATTTTGGCAGACCGCCAGTGAACTCTTTTCCAGTGAGCTCTTTTCCAGTGAACTCTTTTCCAGTGAGCTCTTTTCCAGTGAACTCTTTTCCAGTGAGCTCTTTTCCAGTGAACTCTTTTCCAGTGAGCTCTTTTCCAGTGAACTCTTTTCAGTTTCACATCCACAAAATTCTACGCTGTTTTGTCTGTGAGCCTGTCAGTGTTGGTGCTGTGGAGAAGGTTTTATATAGGTGTAACAAACCGAAGTATTGTAACTTATTCATGAGTGTTGTGTGGCTTCAACTTTTCATCTTCATGTCGTGGTTGGCCTTCAAATAACATTTCGGTCGCAGCGTGGTGTTTGGGGTTCGATCCTGAGCAGGCTTTGCTATTGCTACGTGTACCAGGGGGTCAGAGGAATGAATAAGCAGAAAATAAATGAAGAAATAATTGTAAGAATTATTCAGCAGCTGCGGGTAGTCTGATGCGTGAGGGGTGTCTGGCTGTTAAGGAAATGCTACTTCAACACAAGCGGAACAATGGGTTTTTTTCTTATGTCCTGGTTTGTCTGTCTGTCTGTCTGTCTGTCTCTCTCTCTCTCTTCTCTGTCTGTCTGTCTGTCTGTCTGTCTGTCTGTCTCTGTCTCTCTCTCTCTCTTGTCAAAAAGTTGTTGAGGTCAGAGAGAGAGAGAGAGAGAGAGAGAGAGAGAGAGAGAGAGAGAGAGGGAGTATGCATGTCGACGAAAAGGCATTGCATATTTTCTTTTCAGTTATTCAGGTTATTTCATACTGTCGGTATCTTACGAGTTAATGCTGACGATGAAGAAGAATTCGGTCACAATCGCGTATTCACTATTATGAACGTCTGTTTTATCATCATTTTTTTTTTAAAATGAAAAACGAATGGCGTCATTACTGAACAAAAGCGAAATGCAAATAAACACGCAAAACAAGGCGCGAAATAACAGTTATGTAAGGCGCGAGACACGGCAAATACGTGGATTTTTGACAAATATGCCATCTTCAGACGTTACAGAGATCCAAAACAAGTGTGGAGAGAGAGAGAGAGAGAGAGAGAGAAGGGGGGGGGGGGGGGGGGGGGGGGTGGGCACGAAACAATACTCATCTGATAATCAACGTGAACAGTTTTTAGTTTAATCTTGCTAACAGCTGTTGGCTCATTCTCAGGACAAGGACCTGATAAAAAAAAAAAAGAAGAAAGAATGAATTGTTTATCTGTTGTCCTTGGAAATAATCAATCATCATCATCATCATCATAACATCTCTGTCTCTCTCTGGCTGTCTCTTTCTCTCTTTGGCTCTCTCTGTCTCTCTCCCCCCCCCCCCCCCCCCCCTCTCTCTCTCTCTCTCTCTCTCTCTCAGTGAATGATATCCCGCCCACTTCATTCAGTGTGATCTTTGCGGGTCAGAGGTCAGGGGCCGGGACATGCGTCATCCCGGAGGTGCTCAATCGAGGCGTGTTGCGATTGGCAGACTGTCAAACGAGCCTCGTTGTGGCAGTGCGAGCAGCGTTCAAAAATAGACCCAGTGTTTGTGTCACCGATAGCGGTACACGAAGGCGACCTCGGCTGGTACAAGGTTGTGTCGCTGGCCTTATATGGTCAAAGGCGGTGACTGATTGCTTTGTTTTCTGCCACCCGCGCTAACACTCCACTAACCCCCCCCCCCCCCCCCTTCTTCTTCCCTCTCTTGATTTTCCAGAATTGTCATGACATGTGCATGACAGGGACAAAATAATCAGCCTTGAGTGTTCCAGTTCCAAACTCCGTCCCCCTCTTTCTGAATCTCTCTCTCTCTCTGTCTCTGTCTCTTGTCTCTTCTCTCTCTCTCTCTCTCTCTCTCTCTCTCCTCTCTCTCTCTCTCTCTGTGCGTATTGCAATGACGAGTGAATGGCAAGGACGAATTGCGAGACTAAACCTCGGCCGAAAGTCGTAAGCAGCAGGTATTACAGATTCTCTCTCTGTCCCCCCCCCCCCTCTCTCTCCTCTCTCTCTCTCTCTCTCTCTCTCTCTCTTCTCTCATCTCTCCCCCTTTACCAGAATTGTTATGCTGTGTGCATGACAAGGACAAAATCGTCAGGCTTGAGTGTTAATGATCAAAACTATGTCCCCCTCTCTCTGTCGCTCTCTCTGTCTGTCTGCCTGCCTGCCTGCCTGCCTGCCTGCCTCTCTCTCTCTCTCTCTCTCTCTCTCTCTCTCTCTCTCTCTCATGCTCGTCTGAAATTGTAGTTTTAAGTTGTAAAAATTAACTTTGTTTTCAATGACTACATTTGTCATAATTATAATTATGCCTCGTATCACCTCTTCCGTGCCGGACGTTCATGCTTTGTTTTTGTATCTACTGAATTTCCAGCCGAATTCCTTCTGTGGCATCGTGATAGTGACAATGCACACGTTTATTTTTGTATCGTGTACTATGTATGTTTTAATGTACATCCAGCTTAGGCTTCGAAGCTAAATTGTAATTGAACAGTGCCTAACCTTCAACTTTAAACCAATTTCCTCGATAACTGACATAGTTCGTACGATTTTAAAAGATCCGGCAGATCGGAATTATAGTCACGACCGCAACAGAGCTCCCACACCGTTTGTCTTCCCCCTTCATACTCCTTCTCTCTCTCTCTCTCTCTCTCTCTCTCTCTCTCTCCCCCCCCCCCCCCCCCCGCCCTCTGGCCGCCCCCGCACCTCCACCCCTCGCCCCGCCCGTCTGTCATCCGTCGCACCCCTCCTACACACACGCAGTGTACTCCAGTAGTCACCCCCACCCCCACCCCCACCCCCACCCCGCTCATAGCTGCTCGGCTACACAATTGGCAATTGGCAGTTGTTATTTATCAGTTTCTGTCGGCAGTCGCTACGATCGAAGAGATAGGAAACACCTGATTTCCTTGAGACAGACACCTGTTGATATAAATCAACAACATTTAAAAAAAAACCCACCTTGTTCTGCTCTAAATTCAAACCTGTACACATTAAAACAAAACTGGTTATTGATATTGGGAAAAGAAGGACAAGATTATATCTTGCTTGCATTGTTTCCTGAATAGGTAGATCTTATTTTAACAAACCACCAAACTAAACATAGCACTCAACGTCCTTCGTAGCATTCAAATCAAGTGGGAAATGTGAGATGGGGGGGGGGGGGGGGGGGGGGGGGGAGGAGGTGGGGAATTCTGAGATGTGAACTAAAAGAACGACAACCAAGACATGTTCAGAGAGACCATGCACATCTGCAATACCGACCCAACGATTAAGGCCCTGTTGGAATCGATGACCATTTTGATGTGGCGTTTCCCAACTGGCCACGGTAACCAGAACGGTGAAGGCAACAGTACAAGCAATGTAACACTCTATAAGAACACAACGCAACACACACACACACACACACACACACACACACACACACACAGAGCGCGCGCACGCGCGCACACACAAACACCACAGAATATTACGCAATAACAAAAGACAATAATGCACAGCACAAGACAATGCAATAACATTCTATAACACCACACACACACACCACGCGCGCGCGCGCGCGCGCGCGCGCGCTCGCACGTAACACACACACACACACACACACACACACACACACACACACATCACAGAATATTACACAATAACGAAAAGGACAGCACAATACAAGACAATGCAACGACAACAACAACAGGAATTACAGCAATAACAACAACAACAAAAGCAGCCTACCACCAAACAATGCAACAACACCATAATTATATTACAATGACATGATCCAACACACGCAACACTGTCACCCTACGAGTTGTTGACAATCCCCACGGCGCTGACTATACCTCTCTCATGCACTCACTGACCCCAAGAGCTTCCACGACCAGGGTAAGGGGGTGGGGGTGGGGTGGAAAGGAAAGCCAATAAGTAGAATGTGAAGGGGGTGGAAGGAGGGGGTGGGTAGGTAAGGGACGGGGGTGGGGGCGGGGACGGGGGCGTCGCCACACACCTGTATTGTTATTGTTGTTAGTATTGGTCGGGCGGGCGCCTTTCTTCACACGTTGAGCACTCTTCAGTGTTCAGAATTCGGTTAACGCTGCGCAGGCCTTGAAAAAAAAAATTAAGTTCGCAGTTAAGCTTGGGGAATTCTGCTGGCTGGCTTGGTGAGAGAGAGAGAGAGAGAGAGAGAGAGAGAGATGAGAGTAGAGAGAGAGAGAGAGGACGCACCACACACACACAAAGAGAGGAGAAGTCACAATGACACACACCACACACACACACACACCGCGCGCGCGCGCGCGCGCGCCACGCACGGACACACACACACACCAAACACACAACACACACACACACACACACATTTGAACTTTAACACTCAGGCTGACGATTTTATTCTTGTCATGCACACATCATGACAATTCTGGAAATCGAGAGAGAGAGAGAGAGAGAGAGAGAGAGAGAGAGAGAGAGAGAGAGAAGACAGAAGACAGACAGACAGACAGACAGAGAGAGAGAGAGAGAGAGAGAGAGAGAGAGAGAGAGAGAGAGAGAGAGCGCACAGGGGACATCGTGGAATCCAACATTCAGAGAGGTCGAGTGTTACAGGAAGAACAGAAGTAGGGGTAGAAGTAGACCGTAATCTGCTATGATCACTCTCACCAGGTACTATCCTATCTGTTGGTTCCGTGTCTCCACCACTGTCCTAACATCCTGGTAGATGTAGGTCTTGTCGCACTGTTTCAACCACTCCCGATGAACCTAGAAAGAACTTTTCAAAGTTATGGGAGAATACACGTTCTTTCGGTGCGTGCGTATAAACCCACGTGCTAACACACACGTGCAGGTACACATTCATGCGCGGTCACAAATGCATACAAACACAATCACATACACAATGTAGGTCACATGTCACGCATACAGTCTAACACACAAACATACACGTGTAATGTACACTTTTTTTCAGTGCGTTTCCTGTTATTGTTTTAGAGTTTATTTGTGTTCAATCAATCTTCATAACTTCCATGTCAGTGAAAAATTGTCCTTTCGTCATCACACACACACACAACACACACACACACACACACACACACACACACACACACACACACACACACACCACGCACGCACGCCACGCATGCATGCACCCACCTCCCCAAGTAGTCATACAGATACAGAGGATACAGATGACAGACAGACAGGAACACACAAATACAGACACAGACATAGACAGGCAGACACAGAGGATGTCAGACAGACAGTCGACAGACAGGATCGAACAGACATAGAGGGAGACTGACGGACAGACAGACAGACGTTGAGTTAGACAGATAAACACAGAGAGACAGACGGACAGACAACTGACAGGGTCGGACAGATACCAGTACAAAGAGACACACAAAGTCAGACAGATACGAAGTGAAAAAACAGGACACAGACAAGATCAAAGATACAGAGAGAAAGAAAGACACAGACAAGATCCAACAGATACAGAGAGAAAAGGAAAGACACAGACAAGATCCAACAGATACAGAGAGAAAGAGACAGACGCGGATAGGATCCGACATATACAGAGAGATTGGGATACAGATAGACAGGATCCGACAGATACAAAGGGAGCAGACTCAGACAGGATCCGACAGATATATGGAGCCAGAGACAGACACAGGCAGGATCTGACAGACACAGAAAAAGAAGGTACAGACAGGATCCCATAGACACAGAGAAAAGAGAGAGAACAGGATCTGACAGATACAGAGAGAAAGATACAGACACAGACAGGATCTGAAGATATAGAAGAAATATACTGATACAGGATCTCCCAGATACAGAGAGAAAGATACAGACAGGATCCCACAGACACAGACAGAAAGATGCAGACCAAACAAGAAAAAGAAAATTCAGACGCAAACAGGATCCGACAAATACAGAGAGAAAGGGAGAGACGCGGACAGGATCTGATGTGACAGACACAGACAGGGACAGATACACGGTCTGGGGGATACAGAGAAAAAACAGGAACAGACAGAGGATCCGACAGATACCGAGAGAAACAGACAGGAAGGATCCGACAGACACAGAAAAGGACAGATACACGGTCTAGACAGATACGAAGGGACAGTCGTCAAAGGGGAGAGAGAGGGAGGGGGATGTCGGTGGGGGGAGGTAGAGAGAACGAGAGAGAGAGAGGGGGCGAAGAGAGAGAGACAAGGGGAGAGAGAAGGGGAGAGAGGGAGAGAGAGAAAGAAAGAGAGAAGGGGGGGAGAGAAAGAGAGAGATAGAGACAGAGAGAGAAAGGGGGGGGGGGCAGAGAGAGAGAGATGCAGAGAGACAGAGACAAACTGAGTTAGTCAGACACAAAGGAACACATGTACGAGACAGGGTTGAGACAGAAAAAGAAGCAGACAGACAGACAGACAGACAGACAGACGAAGGAACAAAGAAAGAGGCGATTGACGACCTTCCCATGTGCCCTGGCTCACACGGCTTTCTTCGACGCAAAAAAACCACCCGGGGTGCACCACTAGAAGAACACATAAAAAAAAAAAAAATGAAGACCAAGGAGGAATGAAGAAGATGTATGGTCTTTTGATGTGTTCACCGTTGACATCAAAAACGTCAAGGCGTTAGCAAGCTGCCTTCCTCAATCTCCAACTGGACTGACGAGCAAAATCTGTCAAAAGCAACCAAGAAAAAAGAATCGCAAACGTTGCGGCGACCTTCCCACACAACAGAAACAGAGAAGACGAAGAAGACGAGCAGAATAGAAACGACGAAAAAGAAAGAACAGAGGACGAAGAAGGAACACAAGAAGAGGAAGAAGTAGAAGAACAAGTAAGGAAGGAGAATAAGAAGAAGAGGAGGAGAAGTAGAAAAATCAAGAAAAAGAAGAGGGACAAGTAGAATAGAAGAACAACAACAGGAGAAGAACGAAGGAGATAAGTGGGAGGAGGAGGAGAAAAAGAGCAGAAGAGGAAGAAAATGATGGGGGGGGGGGGGGGGGGGGGGGGAGAGAGAGAAAGAAGACAAATATGATGATGATAATAAAGGAAGAAATAAAGAAAGATAGAAAGGAGGGGGGGGGGGGGGGGGGGGACGGGGAATTTGATGCAGTTGATATATAGTGAAGGGTGTTAATATCTATGATACATTGTCTTAATTTTATGTTCCCATTTTGTTTGTGTTCAACCCTCCCCCCCCCCCCTCCCCCCTTCCCACCTTCTTTTTTTTTTTTTAAAGTTCAAATCTTTGCCAAGTCATTACTATGATGGAAGAATTGTTAGCCTGCGCTTTTTTCCCCCACTAATTGTTCGGCATTATATATATATATATATATATATATATATATATATATGTTGTGTGTGTGTGTGTGTGTGTGTGTGTGTGTGTGTGTGTGTGTGTGTGTGTGTGTGGTGTGAAGCAGAGCACTGCACTACAGAAGAATGCTCACTACAGGCCAGAAAGTCATTTCATAACGGTTTTTCACACACACACACACACACACACACACACACACACACACACACACACACTACACACACACACAGCACAAGCGCGCCCGCGCCACACACACACACACACACACACACACACACACACACACACACACACACACACACACGCACCAGCACACACACACAACATGACACACCAGAGAGAGAGAGAGAGAGAGAGAGAGAGAGAAGAGAGAGCATCCAAGTCATTACTTCATTATCATTCTGATCAAAACCTGCTTCATCTTTAAACCGATTCAAACCACATCACCGACCGTCTGAAAGGAAATTATTTTTGCCCATGGTATCTCCTTCCCTTTGTTTGTTTGTTTTTTTTTCTTCCACGCACTATAAATAGTAACATCGTCTGATTGGTAGCCGCTCTGTGCGCAGTGCATCTTGTCGTTGGCGTACAGAGAAGAGTGTGTGGGCAGCTCTGGAATCTGATTGGCTCAGTTGGTCTTCGTTCATCCGGGTCC
>CM065748.1:7991433-7993933 GCA_033310375.1 Conus canariensis | reverse complement strand
GCTGATTATTTCTAACTGCTGTTTTAAATGAAGCAGTTCACGCTGCAGATCATCATTCTCTGGATCTTTAATTATTTCTTTTTCTACTTTTTTGAATCGTACCTTAATGTCCAGTTGATAATTTCTCTTCTTGTGTGCTTTTTGTTTCCCGTATTCTAAACAGAATTCTTTTATCTTAATTTTGCACATTTCCCATTCTGCTGTAGAACTAACATGTCCGTTAGCTGCATTGTTGCATATATTTCGATCAAGGAACTCATTCATTTGTTTAACGAATGAATCATCTTTTAGATATGAATTGTTGAACCGCCAGTATCCGGGTCCACGTACAAAACTAGCATTATGAAGGTCGACTACGACTGCTTTGTGATCAGTATGTGGGACGGAAAAAATATCACACGTGACAAGGTATTGTAAAATATCTTCATTTGCGAAAATGTAATCTATTCTGCGGGCTATAAATGGACTATGACGACACCAAGTGTATTCTTTTTCTGTGTCGTGAAAAATTCTCCAGATATCTGTCATACCAAGAGTCTGAATTGTGTGTTTAAAGCACTCTACTTCTCTCTTGGAGTGTGGACGACCTGATATGATGTCTTCATTATTATTTATAACACAGTTGAAATCACCCAGAACAATAAGTTTTTTGTCTGAATATTTATGCATTATGTCCTTGAGCCCTGAGAGGAAAGATATTTTTTCGTTACCGTCATTTGGGGCATATATATTTACTAAGACAAAGTCTATGTCTTCGTTTTGCACAGTGACGACAAGTATTCTATCGTGTTGCTCTTCAAGTCTTGCTTCTCCGGTGAAGTGTTTTGAAAACAGAATCATTTCCCCTTTACTACGTGCTGTTCCTTCATTATAAACAATTTTCCCTCCCCACTGTCTTTCCCAAATATGAATATCTTTACTTGTAATATGCGATTCTTGTAAGCACACAATGTCAATATTATGTTGTTTAAAATAATCAAACATGGCTTTCCTTTTCATTTTGTTGTTTAGCCCTCTGGCATTCAGTGTCATAATTCGTAATGAGTCCATAGAAAGAGTTAGTAATGATCTTTTTTTTTAACAGTCTTGTCGCTTTCTTCCAAAGTTGTAAATCACAGTTCATCATTCACAGTCCGTTAACCTAGCCAGATTCGTTTTTATCCATGGAAACGTGAGGAGGGTGGCATACGAGAATCGTTCTCAGCTCTCACACGCTTCCTCATGTTTGTCGCTGCTCTCACCACGTTCCATCAGTCTGGGCTGTTTCTCTGTCTGGGATGAAGCTGATTCGCGCGAACGTGTGCGCTTTACAGACCCAGAGTTGTCTCTTCTGTAGGAATTGATGGTGGTTTGTCTGTGTTTTGGTCGCGATCGGTTGGGACTCTTATTTCTGTCAGTATTGTCATGCTTATTTTTATCCTTGTTCTTATCAGGATGTGTAGTGTTGTCAGTTGTCTTTTCTGTTGTCTTGTCATTTTGTCTGCTCTCTTCTTCCACGTTACTGTCATCTGTCTGTTCAGAGTTCCGATCAGAACACTGTTGGACAGTTTGTGCAGTTTGTGTGCATTCTCCCTGCATACTGCACTCAGGGTCTCCTGCTTTGTGTCCGTCCTTAAAGCATTGTTTGCATTTAACTGGGCTGACACAATCAGATACTCGATGCCCTTTAGTGAGACATCGCCGACACTCCGATTCTTCCTGTTGTCTGGCAAGTTTTTGTTCTTTATGGTAAAGAGCAGCGCGGAAAGGGCCAATTTGTACTAGTTTTTGTAGGGGTACAGTTGGTACTTTTATGAAAATGAATCGTCGGCCCGTTTTCCAGTGGGTTAATTTGCCATTTTGGTCTCTGTCCCGTTCTGCGATTAACTTGGAGTGAATCTCCACACCTAGCTGTTTCACTGCTTCCAACAGTTCATCATCAGAAAAGGACAGAGGAATGTTGCTAATGAATAGTTTTGTTGTTTGTACTGGATGTTCACTTTGGTCCGTAACTCCACTGACGGGGTCTCGAACCACGAACGGATTTTGGCTTTTGACCTGCACTAGAACTCCCCTCAGCGTAAAACCCTGGACAAGAAGTTTCTGACGGCTGTCGGCCCTCCGGGGATAAATTCTCCATAGGGAACCGATTCTTTGTGCCCCTTCCATGGAGTTGTATCCGCAGGTCTTTTCCGCAGCAGCACAAATTTCCGAGGTACTAAACGGCTTTTGATCAAAAGCCGGTAGTTGATTGTTGATAATAAATACAGGCAAAACACGCTCACCTTCTGATCTTGTAGCCATTTCTTAAAGTATCCGCTCACACTGTCACACTGCTTAGGGTCCAGTTTTGATAATCACCATGAAAACAAAAAGACAACAAGGAGAAAGTCACAAAACTATTATCATTGAAAAGAAAACCACACTGTAAAGAAATCGACAAATAAGTTTCCACACAGAGCAAATACACTATGTAGAAAAAGAAAAAGCACACGCAAATCGAGAGCTCCTCCAAAACACG
>CM065748.1:7973933-7976433 GCA_033310375.1 Conus canariensis | reverse complement strand
GACAAAGCTACACAGTAAGAAAGAAGGACAAAGCTACACAGTAAGAAAGAAGGACAGAAGGACAAAGCTACACAGTAAGAAAGAAGGACAGAAGGACAAAGCTACACAGTAAGAAAGAAGGACAGAAGGACAAAGCTACAGAGTAAGAAAGAAGGCCAGAAGGACAAAGCTACACAGTGAGAAAGAAGGACAGAGGGACAAAGCTACACAGTAAGAAAGAAGGACAGAAGGACAAAGCTACACAGTGAGAAAGGAGGGCAGAGGGACAAAGCTACACAGTAAGAAAGAAGGACAGAAGGACAAAGCTACACAGTGAGAAAGAAGGGCAGAAGGACAAAGCTACACAGTAAGAAAGAAGGACAGAAGGACAAAGCTACACAGTGAGAAAGAAGAACAGAAGGACAACGCTACACAGTAAGGAAGAAGGACAGAAGGACAAAGCTACACAGTAAGAAAGAAGGACAGAAAGACAAAGCTACACAGCAAGAAAGAAGGACAGAAGGACAAAGCTGCACAGCAAGAAAGAAGGACAGAAGGACAAAGTACACAGTAAGAAAGAAGGACAAAGCTACACAGTAAGAAAAAGGACAGAAGGACAAACTACACAGTGAGAAAGAAAGACAGAAGGACAAAGCTACACAGTAAGAAAGAAAGGACAAAGTTACACAGTAAGAAAGAAGGACAGAAGGACAAAGCTACACAGTGAGAAAGAAGGACAGAAGGACAAAGCTACACAGTGAGAAGAAGGACAGAAGGACAAAGCTACACAGTGAGAAAGAAGGACAGAAGGACAAAGCTACACAGTAAGAAAGAAGGACAGAAGGACAAAGTTACACAGGAAGGAGAGAAAAAAGAAAAAAAAAAAAAAACCAGCATGTAAAACAAGACAGAAAAACAAAACATACAACGTCATTAAAAGAACAAACATACAGGTAACGAGAGAAGAACAAATATGAAATAACGAAAGAAAAAGACACGGGTGAAGCAGCGAAGCACAACAGATACAGAGTAGCCAACGACTTCATACGAGTATGGACCCCCATCTTGCGCCGAATTCTAGAAGATCCGTGATTGCTCGTTCTTTGTTTTCATTGTCCTGAATGTTGTTTATCTTGCCTGAAGAAGACCTAAGAGGTTGAAACGCGTCGTGTTTTGTCTTGTATTTGTTTGTCCATGTTAACTGGCGAGTTTATTTTAAATTACTTTTGAAATTAAGTAAATACGAATATGTAAAGTTGCAAAAAGAAATAGAAATACGAATATGTAAAGTTGCAAAAGAAATTAAGTAAATACGAATATGTAAAGTTGCAAAAGAAATTAAGTAAATACGAATATGTAAAGTTGCAAAAGAAATTAAGTAAATACGAATATGTAAAGTTGCAAAAGAAATTAAGTAAATACGAATATGTAAAGTCTTGTCAAAAGTAAATTAAGTAAAATACGAATATGTAAAGTTGCAAAAGAAATTAAGTAAATACGAATATGTAAAGTTGCAAAAGAAATTAAGTAAATACGAATATGTAAAGTTGCAAAAGAAATTAAGTAAATACGAATATGTAAAGTTGCAAAAGAAATTAAGTAAATACGAATATGTAAAGTTGCAAAAGAAATTAAGTAAATACGAATATGTAAAGTTGCAAAAGAAGAAGAAAGGGACAGGTTTAGACAGAAGAACATGATATAATGGAAGAAAAACACACAGGTTTAGACAGAAGAACATAATATAATGGAAGAAAAACACACAGGTTTAGACAGAAGAACATAATATAATGGAAGAAAAACACACAGGTTTAGACAGAAGAACATAATATAATGGAAGAAAAACACACAGGTTTAGACAGAAGAACATAATATAATGGAAGAAAAACACACAGGTTTAGACAGTTAGGCAGATGAAGAAACAGGTCAATTTACGACACAGGAGCAGACATAGGAAGGAACAAAGAAAGAACAAAGAAACAAAGGAAGGCCATGTACCAACGGAAGAACAAACTCGCAGGGTTAGACAGATGAACAAACAAGGAGCAAAGATACGAAGGACCACAAGAAGAGACTAACAAACAAACAGACAAAGCAAAGAAACAAACAAACGAAGAACAAACAAATGAAATCAGAAAGAAAAGAGCAAAGCAGGGGCAAGAAAAAAGAAGAAGAACAAAACAACAACAACAAAAACAACAACAGCAACAACAACAACAACCCCCCCCCCCCCCCAAAAAAAAAAAAAAAAAAAAAAAAAAAAAAAAAAAACAGCAACGGATCGAAGAAAATACGCGAAAACAACGGACGACTAAAAAGAAGGAATGCAAAGCGAACAAAGAAAGCCGCTATATCACCAGGAACGAACGGAGAGCAAACAAAGGAATAAACAGTATAAAACAATCGATCAAACGACTGTCAAACAGAATAGACAATGTACACTGTGGAAACGCCGAATTTGTCCGAGGACAGAGAGTCCGGTCTAAGTGTTTGTTGGCTTTTGGAGTGTGGGGATGTTTAC
>CM065748.1:7943933-7953933 GCA_033310375.1 Conus canariensis | reverse complement strand
CAGATTCCAAGGCTTTGAGGAACCGTTGTTCCACGGCGCGCCATCGACGTTCTTGCAGCAGGTTCAGGTTGTAGAGGAAGGGGTTGAGCGCGGAGTTGAGAGGCAGCACCAGCACGGCCATGCCCACGTTGACCTCCCCTGGCACAGACACTCCCTGGGCCGCCAGGAGACCCAGCACTCCGATAGGAAACCAGCACAGGAAGTCCGACACAGCGATGGTGATGAGTCTCCGGGCGATGTTGACGTCCTGATTCTTCCGTGTGGAGTCCGACCCCACAGCCATGCTGTTGGCACGGATGGACCAGTAGATGGACATCTGCCCCAAGGCGATGAACAAGAACAGCATGAAATTCAGAACGATGAGGATGCCGAAAGCGTAATTTCGTCCCGAGAATTCGTCTCTGGTGACAGGAAGCGGGATGCAGATGCCTGTATGGGAATAGAACTCCCAGTGCGCTGTAGCGGGCAGCAGAGGAACCAGGGCGATGACCATGGCGAGGAGCCAGGCTAGGGAGCACGTGAGGTGGGAAGACCTGGAGGTAAACCTCAAGCCACTGAGCGGGAACCGGAGAGCTAGGAACCTGTCCAGCGTGATGAGGCAGACGATGCATGCCGACAGTTCGCTGGACAGGAGAGACAGGAAGCCAGCCACCTGACACATCCCACCGTGCCTCCAGCTGCTGTCTTTCCACAGGTAGGTCCCCCTGTACTGGTGGTCCGCCCCGCCGATCATCACCAGGTACACTCCCATCAGGAAGTCGGACACACACAGGTGGGACACGAAGACACTGAACCCAGACTTCCTCTTGCGCCCCAGAACACACAGCCTGACGACAAAGCTGCCCATGTTGCCGATCAGAGCGAACACAGCGAACACAGACAGTACGGCTCGGTAAACATCTGATCGCAACAGAGACTGGCAAGAGGAGATTTCATCAAATGGTGCCAGGCAGTTCTTCAGATGGAAATAGGACGGTAGCATTGAAGGGCAACACAGTTTATAATTTTCTCCGTAAAGGTGTTGGAATTCTTTTAGGTTTTTGAATACATTTCTTTGGAAGTCTTTTAATGGACATCCTCGAACGTCCAAAACAGAGAGACGTTTGAAGGTATTAAAGGAGCCTTGTAGTTGCTGAATGCCAGTGTGGGATAAATTCAGTGTTTTCAGATTCGGTGCAAAATCAAGGTTCCCGACCGTGAATGTGTCCATGGTGATCCCAGATATGTCCAAATGCACTATGTTCAGGAACACTGTTTTCACTGAAGTGTCGCTGATTATGGAGGGTGGTAACGGGTTGCCAGCTAAAACGATGTTACGCAAATTAGGCATGAATCTCAGATCAGTGGTGGTGACGTCATGAAGGAGATTATCTGTCAGGTCCAAATGACGTAAATTGAGCAAGGTGACGTTGCCGAGGACAGCAATGCCGCACCTGGCCAGAGTGAGATGGACCAGCAGCTTGTTGTCCGCCAGATGGGCAGGCGTCATGCCACTGTCACTGGCATCCAGGTAACGAAGCTGCCAGACGTGATGAGCCTGGAACAGCACCGGGCACGTGAAGGCCAGCCCGTTGCACGTGCACTTCAGTGGACACCGCACGTCACAGTACACCTCGTCATCCTGAAGTGGACACTGATACAGTCTGTCACAGACGTGTTCTGCATGGAGACACACCCTGGAATTCCTACACCGATAGAGACCCGGACAACTCGAATCACTACAGTCCACCTCGTCCTCATGACCCGGCAGTCGTACATAGCATTACACCAGACAAAGACAGGCACGCAATAGATTTCACCTGGACATTGAAAATGGGTCTCTGGGCACTGGTAAATTCCGTCAGGGAGAGGCTGCAAGGCGGCCATGGTGATGGCAAAACTGGTGCTGGACTGGGGCCGGTAGTGCACGATAGCTGGAGGTCGTACCGCCAGGAAAGTTTCATCCTTTGATTTGGAGTTAGCAGTGGGGTGAGCACAGCCCAAGAGGTCTTGTCGCTGCGGGCAGTCGCCGAGGGCGTCACACCAACGATGAAGCTCGACACACTGGCAACACAACACAGGATCTACTTTTGTTAACATGCTCGGTGTGGGTTGAGCTGAAAGCGAAGTAAACGTCAGACTGGATGTGACACAGTGAACGAACGAGGCGCAAAGAAAGATCACTCCATCAGCAATGAAACACCGTTCAGTGTGGACAGGGTGGCTGTATGTATGTATGTATGTAGTATGTATGTATGTATGATGTATGTATGTATGTATGTATGTATGTACGTACGTACGTACGCATGCAAGCATGCATGTATGCATGTAAATATTATGTATGCATGTATATATGTGTTGTATGTTATGATGCATACATACATACATACATACATACATACATACATACATATACAAAGACAACAACAACAACATTATTGTCTTTTGTATGTATGTATGTATGTATGTATGTATGCATGTATATTATATCCAACATTCATACATCAAACACAGAATACCTTGGGGGCCGCTGGTTCAAACCCACCTGCTGGGAATCTCCACACTGTATCATGTTTCCCGTGCAGGGCGGAAACTGACAGAAATCTTCATCGGAAAGGTCGGCGCAGTCCCTCCGGTGTCACAGACCAACGTGTGTGACACCTGCTGCAACCCGTCACGACACTGGAACAGCGAGCCTCGAGTACCCCGGCCTGTCGTCCTCTTCCGGTGGTGACGTCACCCTCCAACGTGGCGCCGTCACACGAGAGAAAGGACAGCGTGACGTGTAGATCGCTGCCCCTGCACGTGACATGCGGCACAGTGAAATTCCTGTGTGTTGGATAAGAGATGTGGATTCTAGGCCTTTCCTGCCGCTGTGGTTGTGATGGTTCAGTTTCACACAGGATGAAGACATTGTTGAAGCGTAAGTGCACGCAGACCTTTTTGAGAGTCACCCTGCGGAATGTGACTCTCTGCAAAACGCCGCAGAGGTTGCGGCGGAAGAGGACATCCAGATCGTAAGGGACGTAGGCCACAGTGTTGTCCACCCACACACCAGCACGGCCGTAGCTGCAGACACGGAAAGGGAATGCAGTTCAGTCACGAACTCTGCCAGAAACAAAAGCAAAATATCTGTCTTTGGGAAGACGAACTCTGATAGGACGATGCACCCACATCTTCTGCCCCATCTGAAAAATGGCCAAAATGATGGAAGGTGGGGGGGGGGGGGGGGGGGGGGGGGGGAAGCAATGATAATTATGTGAATGGCAGTCCAGAAGTCTGTTCGAAGACAAAATGGCAGCACTGGAATTAGCAACAGACAGTCGTGCATTCCAGACTTTCGTTGCACTGCCAGTCTCAGTCTGCCAGTACCAGAACATGAATGTTGGGGGGGGGGGGGGGGGGACAACTTAAGCAGCAAATTATGAATCACATCATAGTATGCGTATGGGGGAAGAAGGAAGAGAAACAAGAGGTGGGTGGGGATGAGGATGGGGGTGCAAAGAAATAGAGTATATAGAAAACGTGATATGATTTGAATGTCGACATGTAATCGTTCACCAGAATCTGACATACAACAGGTTTCCCTATTAGATAGAAGGTGCTTTACGCATCTATTAGACAGACACACAGTTCACCCTATTAAGAATCAAGGCAATTTTTCCCCGTATCGATATGACAGACATCACAACGGCAATCCATTAGATAGCAAGGGTTTTCCCTCGTCACATACAACAGACATCACAACGGTTTTAGATAGCAAGGGTTCACCCCGTAATGAAGGATCCCTCATAACGCAGTTATTAGATAGCAAGGTTTTCCCCGTCAATACCTAGCATACAGCAAACCCTTTCCATAGATGCAAGGGCTTTTCCTCATATGCAGTGAAACCTGTCCAAGCAGCTAACTTAGAAGTCGGAATTTTACCCAGTTAATTACAGACATCAACGCAGACTATTGATCAGTCAAAGGTTCAGACACTCATGATGATACAGATGTTACTTAAAGACTATCGATTGCAGGTTGTTGAACTTCTAATCACAGACAATACGAAGGATCCTAAATAAATAGTAGGTTCCCCCAAGAGACGTGACACAACGAGCACATAGAAAGCAAATGTTTCGTCCCTTAGTTTAATGCAGGAACATCAACGCAATATAAATAAGAAATCTTAGCATCCGCTATGACAACATTCGTAAGGTCAGCGCATAGGAAAGGGTTGATCACGCCTTCTTCTGCGCGAACCCAACGAAGCTATTAGAAGGCAAGGCTAATGTTTCATTGACTAGACTCACCGGAACGATATAGAGGTCGTAACTATCCGTTTTCGTCAGACTCATCGACCATCCTTTCGGATCGCAAGGTTTTCCCGTTTGTATAGACGATCCTCGCAGCTTTGTACTAAAAGGGTTTCACTACATGTGAAGAACATCACAACAGAAAAAGTTATAGATACAAGATTCCTCATCAGCATATGAAGTCCACCATGCTAATTACATAGCAAGGGTTTCCCTCAAAGTACCAAGATCTCGGACCAGCTGTGCACAAAGAGTAAATACAATTGACTTTCCCTCATCCCATCATCATAGAGCAGTGCAGCAACAGCTGACGACTAAGATCATAAAAGCTCCTAACGTCATATCTTGATTGAAGATTGAGATGATAAAAGCTCCTAACGTCATATCTTGATTGAAGATTGAGATAACAAAAGCTCCTAACGTCATATCTTAATTGAAGATTGAGGTGATAAAAGCTCCTAACATCATATCTTGATTGAAGATTGAGATAATAAAAGCTCCTAACGTCATATCTTGATTGAAGATTGAGATAGGAAAAAAGCTCCTATCGTCATATCTTGATTGAAGATTGAGATGATAAAAGCTCCTAACGTAATATCTAATTGAAGATTGAGATAGGAAAAAAGCTCCTGTCGTCATATCTTGATTGAAGATTGAGATGATAAAAGCTCCTCACGTAATATCTTGATTGAAGATTATTTGTGCGGTTTCAGGGGAGCTGAGACACTGAAGTGGCGATTCACTGACCAATGTGACAAACCAAATTAACTATTACACGGATACACTTTGATGGGTTGAGACACTGAAGTGGCGATTCACTGACCAATGTGACAAACCAAATTAACTATTACACGGATACACTTTGATGGGTTGAGATACTGAAGTGGCGATTCACTGACCAGTGTGACAAACCAAATTAACTATTACATGGATACACTTTGATGGGTTGAGACACTGAATTGGCGATTCACTGACCAGTGTGACAAACCAAATTAACTATTACATGGATACACTTTGATGGGTTGAGACATTGAGGTGGCGATTCACTGACCAGTGTGACAAACCAAATTAACTATTACATGGATACACTTTGATGGGTTGAGATACTGAAGTGGCGATTCACTGACCAATGTGACAAACCAAATTAACTATTACATGGATACACTTTGATGGGTTGAGATACTGAAGTGGCGATTCACTGACCAGTGTGACAAACCAAATTAACTATTACATGGATACACTTTGATGGGTTGAGACACTGAAGTGGCGATTCACTGACCAGTGTGACAAACCAAATTAACTATTACATGGATACACTTTGATGGGTTGAGATACTGAAGTGGCGATTCACTGACCAGTGTGACAAACCAAATTAACTATTACATGGATACACTTTGATGGGTTGAGATACTGAAGTGGTGATTCACTGACCAGTGTGACAAACCAAATTAACTATTACATGGATACACTTTGATGGGTTTTTTCCATGTGTTGAGTCAAACTAGCAAACAAACGAACATACAAACAAACAAACAAACGAATAAACAAACAAACAAACAAACAAACGAACAAACAAACAAACAAACGAACATACAAACGCCATGACCCTTCCCCCGCCATGCCTAAAATCGATCTCTCTATGCAAAAGGTGTCACGCAGAAAACGCTCACCGTGGGTTGCCTTTTTATTTTGTTTTGATTTGATGTTGTTTGTGTTCTTTTTTGTTATGTGTTGTTTTGTTTTGTTTCCAAGGGATGGATGTGTATTGGATGCACTACTGGATGATGAACAAATAGAAGACCATTGATAGATTTCTGAGTCAGTGAGAACGTAAATGGATAAATGAAAGAACTGTTTATTATTAAAGTAGCGACAAGCTAAATGATCAAATCGATTAATAAAAGATCTGCTTCAAAAAACCAGTGACAAAATAACCGATCAGATTACTTACTAGCCGAGTATGGCAAAACTTCTGTAGACTCTAAAAATATGTTCCATAGCCTGTCTGTCTGTCTGCCTGTCTATCTGCAATCTCTCCTTCCCTTCCCACCCCTCTCTCTCTCTCTCTCTCTCTCTCTCTCTCTCCCTCCTCCTCTCTCTCCTCTCTCTCTCTCTCCCCTCTCTCTCTCTCTCTCTCCTCATACCAGCATAAACGAGAAACACAAATTATGTACACTCCAAACGTTAACTCAGATGTTGGATATAGAGTAAAACAAACTGGAAGAACACTCGAGTAAGAGAAAGCGGCGTCCAAGTTCACCACGACCAGTATATAATCACCACTGCGCTACAAGCAGTGACACATACACATGCGCTCCCGTGGCTCCTCTACACAGTGATGGCGAGTCCCATCATGCTGGCCTTAAATTACATGAATTGATTTACTCAGTGCCACCACGCATGGACTTCAGGTCTTCTGGCTTTCCAAGTGTGGTAGAGAGTGCAACGGACTGGCAAGCATGCAGACATTGAGAGACAGAAATACGAAATGAAACTGCACAACAGTTATTGATGACAGCATCAGTAAATTTGCATATTTTCTTCTGCCCTGACCAGCTCCTGCCTGGGGTTGCCTTTGCTACAGGCTCTATGTGGAAGACTGGGATCACACAGGCTCTATTGGGAAGACTGGGATCACACAGGCTCTATTGGGAAGACTGGGTTCACACAGGCCCTATGTGGAAGACAGGGATCACACAGGCTCTATTGGGAAGACTGGGATCACACAGGCTCTATTGGCAAGACTGGGGTCACACAGGCTCTATTGGCAAGACTGGGATCACACAGGCTCTATTGGCAAGACTGGGATCACACAGGCTCTATTGGGAAGACTGGGATCACACAGGCCCTATGTGGAAGACTGGGATCACACAGGCTCTATTGGGAAGATTGGGATCACACAGGCTCTATTGGGAAGACTGGCGTCACACAGGCTCTATTGGGAAGACTGGGATCACACAGGCTCTATTGGGAAGACTGGGATCACACAGGCTCTATTGGCAAGACTGGGATCACACAGGCTCTATTGGGAAGACTGGGATCACACAGGCTCTATTGGGAAGACTGGCGTCACACAGGCTCTATTGGGAAGACTGGGATCACACAGGCTCTATTGGGAAGACTGGGATCACACAGGCTCTATTGGGAAGACTGGCGTCACACAGGCTCTATTGGGAAGACTGGGATCACACAGGCTCTATTGGAAGACTGGGATCACACAGGCTCTATTGGGAAGACTGGGATCACAAGGCTCTATTGGAAGACTGGGATCACACAGGCTCTATTGGAAGACTGGGATCACACAGGCTCTATTGGGAAGACTGGGATCACACAGGCTCTATTGGGAAGACTAAGATCACACAGTCTCTATTGGGAAGACTGGGGTCACACAGGCTCTATTGGGAAGACTGGGGTCACAAGATTCTATTGGGAAGACTGGGATCACACAGGCTCTATTGGGAAGACTGAGATCACACAGGCTCTATTGGGAAGACTGGGATCACACAGGCTCTATGGGGAAGACTGGGATCACACAGCTTATGGATGCGTCTCTGAGTGTGTTGCTCAAATTTCCTGACCAACACTGCAGGTGTCTGTATCTCTCGGGCCTGGTTGACACTGGGATTTATTATGCAAGTGAGCATAGAGTACAACCTTGTCATGCAGTCTCAGACCAGAATCATCTTCATCATCCTCATCCTCATCGATCAGCATTAAAAAAAAAGGTCTCACATTCTGTGGCTCTTCATACCCTGCTCTCATGGTGAGCTCAGTTTCGATGTCCTCGTCACATCTACAGCATTGGTGTGATTCTGTAGGGGTCACCAGTATTGGCAAATTTGTGGGAACTGTGGTTGGATAGACATGATGGTCGACTTAAGAGGGAAAGCTCACTCATGCTGACTATGCAGCTAAGCAATTATTGTCGTCAGTAGCGAGCTCAGAAGGTGGTCTCCTGTGTATGCTGGATCAGAACAGGCGCCACTGACCATCACCAAAGTAACTTGGCAGCAGTGCAGTGTCTCCTTCAGTGGGTTGCCTCCAGACAGCTGGACACTGCCTGTTCCCTGTGGATTGCTGGTGCCGGGGCTGTAGCTGTGGGGTTTCAGAATGAGCGGCGTTGGTGTGATGCCATTTAGGTGGCACAGAAAATGGGAAAGCAAAAAACAACAAACAAACAAACACACAAACAAAAAGAAGAAACAAAAACCCTTTGCTTACATGTCTGGTACACTGTAGGAAGCGGACGTTAAGCCCAGCACCACTTCTCTGTCCATCATTCTGGCGTCAGCCAAAGATTCCGTCACAGTCTTCCACTCCCTGTGTGTTCCCAGTATTGCCAAATGCCCCCCATCTCTGTGACAGGCCTGTGGAGACCACAATAAAACAAACGAAAACAACAACAATATTAGACACCTTCCAGTAGACAAACGAAAACAACAAGAACATTAGACACCTTCCAGTAGGAAAACAGACATGTTCTGGAAGAGGTCGGTAGAGGGAACAAACGTTCCGCTCTCTGTGATCTCTGATGCAAGAGGAAGAGGCTCAAGCACCTGCACAGTGCCTTTTCCCTGCTCTGTGGCTGGCTGCTTACGGCTTGTCAAGCCCCATGCCTTCATGGAGAGAAGTCGTTTGGAGTGGAAACAGACAAAGTGGAATGCATCACTGAACCGAAAATAATGCAGTCCTCCCTTGTGCCGTTTGCATGCAAGCCACTCCTTCTACACCCATTCTTATCTTTTAGAAAGTGAAGAAGCTCCGTGGTGCACTCCATGTCATGTGCCACTCACAGTGAAACATGTTCTATTAGAGTGTTCGGATTTGCACGATGTGAGACCATAAACACTTTACAGCAGACTCCATGAAAACCTTGTACAGAAATGTCCCACCTGATGTGATCTTTGAATTTCTGAAAGAGATTAACATTTTTTCATCTGATCTAAGACTTTACGGAGGAAAGGTTTTTAACAAAAATGTTCGGTGTGTTTTTGGAAGGTGCATTTTAAAGGTGTTGTGTTAATGAATGACTTGAGTTGACTTCAATGTGGTGACAGCCCTGACATGGCCCTTTGCGGTCGGCTGGGCTATAAGCAACATTACCTTACGTACAACTCATCTCCAGCTGCCGCAGTCTGAGGGCTGTCCTCCCTTTAGGACGCAGACCATTCCTCCCATTCTCTGGAACAGCAGAGTTCCATGACAGCTGCAGAGCCTGAACATCCAAAGGACAACACTCTCCCCTCCACTCTTCAGGCAGAGTTCTATGGCAGGCTGCAGAGCCTGAACACCCAAGGGACAACACTCTCCCCTCCACTCTTCAGGCAGAGTTCCATGGCAGGCTGCAGAGCCTGAAACACCCAAGGGACAACACTCTCCCCTCCACTCTTCAGGCAGAGTTCTATGGCAGGCTGCAGAGCCTGAACACCCAAGGGACAACACTCTCCCCTCCACTCTTCAGGCAGAGTTCTATGGCAGGCTGCAGAGCCTGAACACCCAAGGGACAACACTCTCCCCTCCACTCTTCAGGCAGAGTTCCATGGCAGGCTGCAGAGCCTGAACACCCAAAAGACAACACTCTCCCCTCCACTCTTCAGGCAGAGTTCCATGCAGAGCCTGAACACCCAAAGGACAACACTCTCCCCTCCACTCTTCAGGCAGAGTTCCATGCCAGCTACACAGTCTGAACACCCAAAGGACAACACTCTCCCCTCCACTGTTCA
>CM065748.1:7936433-7938933 GCA_033310375.1 Conus canariensis | reverse complement strand
GTGGACAATGGGACAGGGTGGGGTAGCACTGTGGACAATGGGACAGGGGGGGGGTAGCACGTGGACAATGGGACAGGGGGGGGGTAGCACTGTGGACAATGGGACAGGGGGGGGGTAGCACTGTGGACAATGGGACAGGGGGGTAGCACGTGGCAATGGACAGGGGGGGTAGCACTGTGGACAATGGGACAGGGGGGGGGGGTAGCACTGTGGACAATGGGACAGGGGGGGGTAGCACTGTGGACAATGGGACAGGGGGGGGGGTAGCACTGTGGACAATGGGACAGGGGGGGGGTAGCACTGTGGACAATGGGACAGGGGGGGGGGTAGCACTGTGGACAATGGGACAGGGGGGGGGGGTAGCACTGTGGACAATGGGACAGGGGGGGGGGGGGGGGTAGCACTGTGGACAATGGGACGGGGGGGGGGGGGTAGCACTGTGGACGATGGGACGGGGGGGGGGGGGGTAGCACTGTGGACGATGGGACTAGGGGGGGTAGCACTGTGGACGATGGGACAGGGAGGGGGGGGTAGCACTGTGGACGATGGGACGGAGGGGGGGGGTAGGGGGGGGGGGTAGCACTGTGGACAATGGGACAGGGGGGGGGGTAGCACTGTGGACATGGGACGGGGGGGGGGGTAGCACTGTGGACATGGGACGGGTGGGGGGGGGTAGCATGTGGGACATGGGACGGGGGGGGGGGTAGCACTGTGGACTGGACAGGGGGGTAGCACTGTGGACAATGGCGGGGGGGGTGTAGCACTGTGGACATGGGACAGGGGGGGGGTAGCACTGTGGACGATGGGACGGGGGGGGGGTAGCACTGTGGACATGGGACAGGGGGGGGGGTAGCACTGTGGACATGGGACAGGGGGGGGGGTAGCACTGTGGACATGGGACAGGGGGGGGGGGGGTTAGCTACTGGGGGGGTGGACATGGGACGGGGGGGGGGTTAGCACTGTGGAATGGGACAGGGGGGGGGGTGGGGGACAGGGGGGGAAATGGGACATGGAGGGGGGGTTAGCATGTGGACATGGGACAGGGGGGGGGTAGCACTGTGGACGATGGGACGGGGGGGGGGTAGCACTGTGGACTATGGGACAGGGGGGGGGGGGGGGTAGCACTGTGGACGATGGGGACAGGGGAGGTGGGTAGCACTGTGGACGATGTGACGGGGGTGGGGGTGGGGGTGGGGTAGCACTGTGGACGATGGGACGGGGGGGGGGGGGTAGCACTGTGGACGATGGGACGGGGGGGGGGGGTAGCACTGTGGACGATTGGACGTGGGATGGGGGGGAGGGGGGGTAGCACTGTGGACGATGGGACAGGGGGGGGGGGGGTTAGCACTGTGGACGATGGGACGGGGGGGGGGGGTAGCACTGTGGACGATGGGACGGGGGGGGGGGTGGGGGTTAGCACTGTGGACGATGGGACGGGGTGGGGGTGGGGGGTAGCACTGTGGACGATGGGACGGGGTGGGGGAGCATGTGGCGATGGGTAGGGGGGAGCACTGTGGACGATGGGACGGGGGGAGGGGGGGTAGCACTGTGGACGATGGGACAGGGGGGGGGGGTAGACATTACACTGGGACGATGGGACGGGGGGGGGGGGGGTACACTGTGGACGATGGGACGGGGGGGGGGGGGTAGCACTGTGGACGATGGGACGGGGGGGGGGGGTAGCACTGTGGACGTGGGAGGGGGGGGGAGGTAGCACTGTGGACGATGGGACGGGGGGGGGGGCGGGGGCGGGGGGGGGGGTAGCACTGTGGACGATGGGACGGGGGGGGGGGGGTAGCTGGACGGGGAGGGGGGGGTAGCACTGTGGACGATGGGAGGGGGGGAGGGGGGGGGGGGTAGCACTGTGGAACGATGGGATGGGGGGGGGGGGGGGTAGCACTGTGGACGATGGGACAGGGGGGGGGGGTAGCACTGTGGACGATGGGAGGGGGGTGGGGTAGCACTGTGGACGATGGGAAGGGGGGTGGGTAGCACTGTGGACGATGGGACGGGGGGGGGGTAGCACTGTGGGGAGATGGGAGCAGGGGGGTGGGTGTAGCACTGTGGACGATGGGACAGGGGGGGTGGGTAGCACTGTGGACGATGGGACAGGGGGGGGGGGGGGAGTAGGCACTGTGGACGATGGGACAGGGGGGTGGTGTAGCACTGTGGATGATGGGACAGGGGGGGGGGGTAGCACTGTGGACGATGGGACAGGGGGGTGGGTAGCACTGTGGATGATGGGACAGGGGGGGGTTAGCACTGTGGATGATGGGACAGGGGGGTGGTGTAGCACTGTGGATGATGGGACAGGGGGGGGGTAGCACTGTGGACGATGGGACGGGGGGGGGGGGGGGGATAGCACTGTGGACGATGGGACAGGGGGGGGGGTTATCACTGTGGACGATGGGACGGGGGGGGGGGGGGGTAACACTGTGGACGATGGGACAGGGGGGGAGGGGGGTAGCACTGTGGACATTGGGACAGGGGGGGAGGGGTA
>CM065748.1:7911433-7928933 GCA_033310375.1 Conus canariensis | reverse complement strand
GGCGCCGAATTGGATGAAGATGTGATTGCGTTCATTTTCGTTGTCCCGAGTGCTGTGTCTCTTGCCTGAAGAAGACCTAAGGGTCGAAACGCGTTGTGATTTGTCTTGTGATTCGTTTGTCCACATTATTCGGTGGAGCCATTATAAATACTTTTAATAATACTTTTTTCAAGTTATCTATTTTTAACATTCTTCCTAGGTATGAGCCAATCGTACCGTGTGCCCGTGCAACCGAAGGAAAAAAATGTTCACTGGGCACACACCTCGATTGCGCTTTTAGCTTCTCAGGCTCAGTGTGAACGTTCCGTTTGCAGACAGTCCACAGTGTACCATTGTTCAACCTGTCGACAGGGTCAGGTGAAAACTTCGTTGAATGACTTGATGCTTGGTAGACAGTGCTGGTTCCATTTCTGATTGTGTCACATCGAGGGGGCAACTTGCCGGTACTGGTCATCGAAAGAAATTTGTGCTTTTCTCGGCACTGTTAAACATACTCAAGAGTGGCTTAGGAATAATTCTCCTTAGGCTTGTACATTTAGAAGTGCTTGTGGCTCCGAGTGACAGAATAAGAGATGAGTTCAAACATGAGATAATGTATTAACAGCAAAGAACGGACACAAGTTAAGTGTACTTTCACACATCAGTTTTACTTATGTATACAACAGTAAAAAATACAAAATAATTTCACTCAAAACAGTCTTTGTTCTGGCTGACTTTTCCCCACATTATCTCATCATAGACAGAGGGAATATTCTTGATGAGTTGAGCTGGAGTCCACTTGGAACATCAGAACTTATCTGGTGTTGGAGAGGAGTGTGGGTCTCTGTCCTGTAGCTGGTGACTGGTCCATCTTCACTGTAGGCAGGCTGATCTGTGTGGTGACTGGTCCACCTTCACTGTAGGCAGGCTGATCTGTGTGGTGACTGGTCCACCTTCACTGTAGGCAGGCTGATCTGTGTGGTGACTGGTCCACCTTCTCTGTAGGCAGGCTGATTTGTGTGGTGACTGGTCCACCTTCACTGTAGGCAGGCTGATCTGTGTGGTGACTGGTCCACCTTCACTGTAGGCAGGCTGATCTGTGTGGTGACTGGTCCACCTTCACTGTAGGCAGGCTGATCTGTGCGGTGACTGGTCCACCTTCACTGTAGGCAGGCTGATCTGTGTGGTGACTTGTCCACCTTCACTGTAGGCAGGCTGATCTGTGCGGTGACTGGTCCACCTTCACTGTAGGCAGGCTGATCTGTGTGGTGACTGGTCCACCTTCACTGTAGGCAGGCTGATCTGTTTGGGACTGCTGTGCTGGGCCGGCAGCAGGCCGCGTTTTCCTTTTCCTTCTTCTTCTAGTTTTTTTTTATCATCATCATCATCATCATCATCATCATCATCATCTTCTTCTTCTTCTTCTTCTTCTTCTTCTTCTTCTTCTTCTTCTTCTCCTCCTCCTCCTTCTCCTCCTCCTCCTCCTCTTCCTCCTCCTCCTCCTCCTCCTCCTCTTCCTCCTCCTCCTCCTCCTCCTCCTCATCTTCTTCTTCTTCTTCTTCTTTTTCGTCTTTGAGTGTTGACATTTTTTTTTAAAAATACAGTTTCTGTCCAATTTTGTAGAAGCAAATCAAGAAGAAACTGTGTTACAGGAAAACTCTTTCAGTTTCCAGTACCAACGCCCTTCCTCACCTTGACTATCTATACAGCAAAGCAGGGATGAAGAAGGGAGGAATCCAAACCAAATCAAGTGCGATGATCTCATAAAACTTACGTGTGCTTAGAGACTTTTTTCTCTCGTTATTATCCTTACTGCAGAGATAAATGTCGTTGGCGTGCACCTGGGGGCGGGTCAACACTCCTGTGGATCAGGCAACGGGAGGTTCCGGAAGGTTCCAAGCGCCAACCAGGGCTACCCGGCGTGTCGTCTGTCTTCAGACGGCAGGAGATTCTGGAAGGTTCCAAGCACCAACCAGGGCTACCCGGCGTGCCGCCTGTCTTCAGGTGGCTGGAGATTCCGGAAGGTTCCAAGCACCAACCAGGGCTACCCGGCGTGCCGCCTGTCTTCAGGTGGCTGGAGATTCCGGAAGGTTCCAAGCACCAACCAGGGCTACCCGGCGTGCCGCCTGTCTACAGGTGGCTGGAGTTGTGTTCTGGAACCCTTTCCAGTGTAAGGGAGGTAATCAACAAAAGATGTAGCCTGGCGGGTGTGCTGAGGGAACCCCGCAGACGTGGCAAGTTTCGGGGCTTGACGGGCGGAGCAACGCAGTTTCAATCTGGCCACACGCTGCAATTAGAATTTTGCACTGAAACACTATATAATCCATGCACGCGATTTGAAGCCTACCATAAATTTGAACCAGCATTTGATATCAAACTGATAATTGATCAAAAGAACAACTCCCCACCAATTATTTCCCTTGTTTGCGGGGATCTTCACCGATGAAACCACAGTCTTCAAACGTATGACCTTCCCCATAGTTGACACATATTTCAGGCTTTGCACTCACCCGTGACCCTTTCTTTGCGCCAGCTGCAAGAAAAAAATAATCCCATTCCTTTAATATTAATCTGTCTGCTTGAAAACCACCTGGCTTGTGTCTTGATGACCAAATGAAAGAAAATGAGTAGAATTAACTTTCAGACACAACAAAAATTCTCAAAACAATCCAATTGCGCCAGTCTATAAATACTCGACTCCCTAAGCGAAGCCTTGGCGCATGAATTTTTGGTGTGCAGCCAGCACTAGCCAGGTCTGTTAGCTGCATTGGGAGTGGATAGTTGGCAGACTGGAACAGGGTTCTATCCGGGTTATCTTCCGCTTCAAATATTGCTGTGCATGTCCAATCAGAATCGCTTTCCGGGATCAGGGGTTGATAGCTTTTTTTCTTTTTTTTTTAATCTCCAATCTCCATTTATTCCCCACATGGTTTTCTTCCCTTTTTTTTCATTTTCTCTTCCCATATTTCCCACACTTTCTTTTTTTTTTCTTCCTTCTTTTTTTTTGCTTTATCAACTCTCATTCATGTAAAATCTATATGTCGTTTTACCGATGGACATTCTCATACGAACGTTTGTACTTTAGTGCTTGATAACAGAGCGTCTGTGTTTATTAATGTGCTAATGTGTAATGTACTGACACATTCATCCTCTCTGCTGCAACAAATCAACAGAGAATAAGAGAAAGCAGGAAGGAGAGACAGACGGACAGCAGGAAGGAGAGACAGACGGACAATCAGAGAAAAAGAAGGAAAGAAAAGAGAGGAAGGACGAAAGAAAGAAGAGGAAGAAGGAAGGAGGACAAAAGCGAAAAACAATTCCTAGCTGTGTAAACGCTAACTCAATAATGAAATAAAAACAAGTTATTAAGCGAAGGAGTTGATAACTTATGCAAGGCTTACTTCCCTTCCTTGCCTTGGCTTAAGGCTGTGTCAGACCAATTGACATAGAAGCATAGTTATGCCGGGATCGTCTTCCGTCATAACAAGCTCCTAGCATAACATTATCAGTCTCCAAAATCCCCCGAAGTCGGAGTATGGCTGCCCACGTGGCGGGGTAATCAAAAACGGTCACACACGTAATGTTCTCATCTCCAGCTGATGCATTTGTACCATAGTGTTCAAGTACTTCGGCTGTTTGGATGATTCCTGGAGTCTTTTAGCCAGGGTACGACAACAACAACAACAACACATCCCTTCCGAAATAGCGCTTGTATTCACGGATCAGTTCACGTTATGAGTTAGATCACACAGAGTGTTCATTAGCTTAAACATGCAGACCAACAAAAATACTGAACTGCATGTGCAAAACAGATAGGCAGCCCGTTGTAAAAACGAGAGTGGATTGCAAAGCGCTTAGAGCTTGGTCGCTAGCCGAGGACAGGCACTATATAAGTATTCATCATCATCATCAACATCATCATCATCATCACCATCATTATCATCATCATCATGACAATAATAATAATAAAGATAACAATAATAATAATATTGATGATAATAATACTAATAATTATCTGACATTCTTGCCGGAATTTATGCAAGAAGCAGGGATCAAGTGGGGCCAGTTCAGACTTTAATAAAAAAAAATTCAAATTTGAATTGTGGAAGAGGTTTGTAGTGTAAACGTCTGAAAGAGAACTTCACCGTGTCATCTGAAACAAAGGGCTGTTGTGTGCTTTGTTCTGTATTTGTAGTTCCGAGAAAGTCACCCCAGACACAGATTACGGAATGTATACAGCTTTTGGTTTCGGCTTTGGAGTGGACAAAGATTACTGAATATAAACAGCCTTTGGTTTCATATATGGAGTAGACAAAGATTCCTGAATGTATACAGCTTTGGATGTTGTATGTTGAACAAAGCTTAACATAATGTATACTGAAAAAATAATAAAGTTTATAAAAACCTTTTGGTGGTAGTAGAATCCATTAGTGAGAACACTGACGTTTCAAGCCATAGGCCCGTTGTCAAAGTGAAAGGAGGACAGTGTAGACAGGAAAGCCTCTGTGAGAATTGGGTGAGAACATTTCATTTAATGATCAAGTTGGACCAAAATAAAGTCACTGATCACTGTTCAGGTGTATTGAGTTCACACAGACACACACCACAGTTCACACAAAGACACCAACACACACGCGCGCACACACACACACCACCACAACCCCCACAAAACACACAACACCACACACACACACACACACAACACCCACCCCCCCACCCCACACCCACACCACACACACACACAAAAGGAGGGGAATAAATGGAAATATTCACTATTTTGCCTACTGAAAGAGAAAGAAACAGGGGCTAAAGAGGGACAGGACAGAGAGATTAAGGCAGAAGGGCCCTGGCTCGGCTAGACGTCAGTGACTCTGATGTTCATCCCAGCTGGCTGTGTGGTGCCCAAGCGGCTGATGACAAGGCTCTCCATGTGCTTTCTGTATACACGATCTCTGGGGTTCTGCCACACTGCTGATATCTTCGCATGACTGAAGCTGTGATACGGACCAACAAAATGTTGGCCGACTGGGTTGTTGTGGCCCAGCTTCATCGACCTCAGGTGCTCTGAAAAGCGGTCGGCCAATGAGCGGTAGGTCTCCCCAATATACAGCTTGGAGCAGAGGGTGCAGGTCAAGACGTACACTAAGTTCCTAGACTGGCAGTTTAAACTGGACCTCACAGTGAATGTGCCAGTGGGTCCCACGACTGTAGTTGCAGTGTCTATAAATGGGCACGTCTTGCATTTTTTGTCCCCACAAGGTCTGCACCCAGGTGAGGTTGACTGGGTGGCCTGCGGTCTAAGCTTGGACCTCACAAGCATGTCACGCAGGTTCTTGTCCCTCTGAAAAGCAATCAGTGGTGGCTTGGAAAAAAATTGTTTGAGGTCTGGATCTGGAGGAGACTAAAGTTTTCACGCAGGATTTTCAACTCCAGCCACCCATCCTCCGCCAGGAACAGTATACCACATTCTCAGTTCCAAAGGCTCAGGCGCATTTGCAGTAGAGAGCAGGACTTTGAGAATGAGGCTCAGAGGATGTCCACCTTCTTCATAGCCCGCCAGTACCCAGAGGATATTGTGCAAACAGCACTCGAACGTGCACGCTCTACCAGCCGCACAGAAGCCCTGAGACCAAAAGCAACGGGAGAGGATGAGGACCGCGCTGTGGTAGTCATCCCATACCACCCTCACAACCTACCAGTCTGCAGAATCCTGCGTGAAAACTTTAGTCTCCTCCAGCAAGATCCAGACCTCAAACAAATTTTTTTCCAAGCCACCACTGATTGCTTTTCAGAGGGACAAGAACCTGCGTGACATGCTTGTGAGGTCCAAGCTTAGACCGCAGGCCACCCAGTCAACCTCACCTGGGTGCAGACCTTGTGGGGACAAAAAATGCAAGACGTGCCCATTTATAGACACTGCAACTACAGTCGTGGGACCCACTGGCACATTCACTGTGAGGTCCAGTTTAAACTGCCAGTCTAGGAACTTAGTGTACGTCTTGACCTGCACCCTCTGCTCCAAGCTGTATATTGGGGAGACCTACCGCTCATTGGCCGACCGCTTTTCAGAGCACCTGAGGTCGATGAAGCTGGGCCACAACAACCCAGTCGGCCAACATTTTGTTGGTCCGTATCACAGCTTCAGTCATGCGAAGATATCAGCAGTGTGGCAGAACCCCAGAGATCGTGTATACAGAAAGCACATGGAGAGCCTTGTCATCAGCCGCTTGGGCACCACACAGCCAGCTGGGATGAACATCAGAGTCACTGACGTCTAGCCGAGCCAGGGCCCTTCTGCCTTAATCTCTCTGTCCTGTCCCTCTTTAGCCCCTGTTTCTTTCTCTTTCAGTAGGCAAAATAGTGAATATTTCCATTTATTCCCCTCCTTTTGTGTGTGTGTGTGGTGTGGGTGTGGGGTGGGGGGGTGGGTGTTGTGTGTGTGTGTGTGTGTGGTGTTGTGTGTTTTGTGGGGGTTGTGGTGGTGTGTGTGTGCGCGCGTGTGTGTGTTGGTGTCTTTGTGTGAACTGTGGTGTGTGTCTGTGTGAACTCAATACACCTGAACAGTGATCAGTGACTTTATTTTGGTCCAACTTGATCATTAAATGAAATGTTCTCACCCAATTCTCACAGAGGCTTTCCTGTCTACACTGTCCTCTCCTTTCACTTTGACAACGGGCCTATGGCTTGAAACGTCAGTGTTCTCACTAATGGATTCTACTACCACCAAAAGGTTTTTATAAACTTTATTATTTTTTCATTTTACAACGAATCCTGCAGTCAACTTTTGTTTCTATAATGTATACTGTTTTTTGTTTTTGTTTTGTTTTGGATGTAGAGAAGACAAAGAGTACAGAATGCATACAACATTTAGTGTCGGCAGGTGAGGAGACAATATTACTCAATGTATACAGCTTTTTGTGTTCTATGTTGAATAGACAAAGATTACCGTATGTATACTGTTTTTTTTTGTTTTGTTTTGGATGTAGAGAAGACAAAGATTACAGAGTGTATACAACTTTTAGTGTCGGCAGGTTAATAGGCAATATCACTTAATGTACACAGCTTTTGGTATACAGCTTATACAGTATGTGGAAGAGAAATATCAGCCTATGTATACCGCTTTTAACTGGTGGTTGTAGAATAGAAAAAGAACACTGATTGTATACAAATCTCAATTTTGGAAGTGGAGAAGAGAAAGATTACTAAATGTATAAAGTATTTGAGTTATCTGTAAACAAAATACAATTGATTGCATATACTCTTTGGTGTTTTCTGTGGAGAAGACAACGATTACTGCAAGTATACAGCTTTATTGTTATCTGTAGACAAAAGATAATTGACTGTATACAGTCTTTGGAATTATCTGTGGAGTAGACAAAGATTGGTAAAAGCACACAGCTTTCGACGTTATCTATAAACAAAAGATAATTAGGTGTATACAGACTTTTGGTGTTTTCTGATGAGTAGACAAATCTTACCAATTTTTTCGGGCACGCGTGTGTGTGTGTGTGTGTGTGTGTGTGTGTGTGTGTGTGTGTGTGTGTGTGTGTGTGGTTGTGCCTGCGTGCGTGCGCACGCGCATACAGCTTTTGATGTTAGTTGCGGAGTAGAGAAAGGTTACTGAGTGTATTCCAACAAAATCAATGTATCAACATGCACTATCATCACCATTTCTACTTGATGCACACACATGCTGGGATGAAAGCAGATGTCTGGTTACATGTACAGTGAAGCAGATATGCAAATGTCCATTTGCTCACATTCAAAGTTGCCGTCGCGGGCTCATTACAATGGCTTTACGAGATGTACATAGACAGAAACAGGCACACTTTTAATGCATTCCTGGAAGCCCGTGCCTATGACAACAAAGGTAATTATTTACATGTTGCAGATACAGTACATAGTGTGAGTTGGTATGAAATAGACTACTTAGGCCTACCCTTCTTCAGTCTTACTCCCACTCCCTCCCCTTTGTCATACATTGTTCAGTCAGTGCCGCTCCCTCCCTCCCCTTTGTCATACATTGTTCAACAGTGCCGCTCCCTCCCCTTTGTCATACATTGCTCAGCAGTGCCGCTCCCTCCCCTTTGTCATACATTGTCAGCAGTGCCGCTCCCTCCCTCCCCTTTGTCATACATTGTCAGCAGTGCCGCTCCCTCCCCTTTGTCATGCATTGCTCAGCAGTGCCGCTCCCTCCCCTTTGTCATACATTGCTCAGCAGTGCCGCTCCCTCCCCTTTGTCATACATTGTTCAGCAGTGCCGCTCCCTCCCTCCCCTTTGTCATACATTGTCAGCAGTGCCGCTCCCTCCCCTTTGTCATGCATTGCTCAGCAGTGCCGCTCCCTCCCCTTTGTCATGCATTGCTCAGCAGTGCCGCTCCCTTCCCTTTGTCATACATTGCTCAGCAGTGCCGCTCCCTCCCCTTTGTCATACATTGTTCAGCAGTGCCGCTCCCTCCCTCCCCTTTGTCAGACATTGCTCAGCAGTGCCGCTCCCTCCCCTTTGTCATACATTGTCAGCAGTGCCGCTCCCTCCCCTTTGTCATACATTGTTCAGCAGTGCCGCTCCCTCCCTTCCCTTTGTCATACATTGCTCAGCAGTGCCGCTCCCTCCCTCCCCTTTGTCATACATTGCTCAGCAGTGCCGCTCCCTCCCCTTTGTCATACATTGTTCAGCAGTGCCGATCCCTCCCCTTTGTCATACATTGTTCAGCAGTGCCACTCCCCCCCCCCCCCTTTGTCATATATTGTTAGCAGTGCGCCCGCTCCCCTCCCCTCCCCTTTGTCATACATTGTCAGCAGTGCTACTACCTCCCTCCCCTTTGTCATTACATTGTCAGCAGTGCACACTCCCTCCCTCCCCTTTGTCATACAATGTCAGCAGTGCCGCTCCCTCCCTCCCCTTTGTCATACATTGTTCAGCAGTGCAGCTCCCTCCCCTTTATCATACATTGTCAGCAGTGCCGCTCCCTCCATCCCCTTTGTCATACATTGTCAGCAGTGCCGCTCCCTCCGTCCCCTTTGTCATACATTGTCAGCAGTGCCGCTCCCTCCCTCCCCTTTGTATACATTGTCAGCAGTGCCGCTCCCTCCCCTTTGTCATACATTATTCAGCAGTGCCGCTCCCTCCCCTTTGTCATACATTGTTCAGCAGTGCCGCTCCCTTCCCTTTGTTATACATTGTTCAGCAGTGCCGCTCCCTCCCTCCCCTTTGTCATACATTGTCAGCAGTGCTACTCCCTCCCCTTTGTCATACATTGTTCAGCAGTGCCGCTCCCTCCCCTTTGTCATACATTGTTCAGCAGTGCCGCTCCCTCCCTCCCCTTTGTCATACATTGCTCAGCAGTGCCGCTACCTCCCCTTTGTCATACATTGTTCAGCAGTGCCGCTCCCTCCCCCCTTTGTCGTACATTGTCAGCAGTGCCGCTCTCTCCCTCCCCTTTGTCATACATTGTCAGCAGTGCCACTCCCTCCCCTTTGTCATACATTGTTCAGCAGTGCCGCTCCCTCCCCTTTGTCATACATTGTCAGCAGTGCCGCTCCCTTCCCTTTGTCATACATTCTTCAGCAGTGCCACTCCCTTCCCTTTGTCATACATTGTTCAGCAGTGCCGCTCCCTTCCCTTTGTCATACATTGTTCAGCAGTGCCGCTCCCTTCCCTTTGTCATACATTGTTCAGCAGTGCCGCTCCCTCCCCTTTGTCATACATTGCTCAGCAGTGCCGCTCCCTCCCCTTTGTCATACATTGTCAGCAGTGCCGCTCCCTCCCCTTTGTCATACATTGCTCAGCAGTGCTACTCCCTCCCTCCCCTTTGTCATACATTGCTCAGCAGTGCCGCTCCGTCCCTCCCCTTTGTCATACATTGCTCAGCAGTGCCGCTCCCTCCCCTTTGTCATACATTGCTCAGCAGTGCCGCTCCCTTCCCTTTGTCATTACATTGCTCAGCAGTGCCGCTCCCTTCCCTTTGTCATACATTCTTCAGCAGTGCCGCTCCCTCCCCTTTGTCATACATTGCCTCAGCAGTGCCGCTCCCTCCCTCCCCTTTGTCATACATTGTTCGGCAGTGCCGCTCCCTCCCTCCCCTTTGTCATACATTGCTCAGCAGTGCCGCTCCCTTCCCTTTGTCATACATTGCTCAGCAGTGCCGCTCCCTCCCCTTTGTCATTACATTGCTCAGCAGTGCCACTCCTCCCCTTTGTCATACATTGTCAGCAGTGCTAAGAAATCATTTTGCTCTTTGTCTGGTGCTGATACGGTGTGTCTGGAACCTGTTTGACTCTCTCTCTCTCTCTCTCTCTCCTCTCTTTGTCTCTCTCTCTCTATCACACACACACACACACACACACACACACACACACACACACACACACCACACACACCACTCTCACACACACATCCTCCCCCCCCCCCCACACACACATACATGCAAACACACACACACACACATCACACACACACAGACACTGCCCCCCTCCCCCTCACCCCACACGCACACGCGCGCGCGCGCGCGCGGCACGCACAAAACCACACACACACACACACACACACACACACACACACACACACACACACCACACACACACACACACATCCTGTGCTAGGTCCTCTCGCTGATGTTGGTTCAGAGCTCAAGGCGTCTTCTCCCTGCACAGAGCTCAAGGCGTCTTCTCCCTGCTCACAGCTCAAGGCGTCTTCTCCCTGCTCACAGCTCAGGGCGTCCTCTACCTGCTCACAGCTCAAGGCGTCTTCTCCCTGCTCACAGCTCATGGCATCTTCTCCCTGCTCACAGCTCAAGGCGTCTTCTCCCTGCTCACAGCTCATGGCATCTTCTCCCTGCTCACAGCTGAAGGCGTCTTCTCCCTGCTCACAGCTCAAAGCGTCTTCTCCCTGTTCACAGCTCAAGACGCCTTCTCCCTGCTCACAGCTCAAGGCGCCTTCTCCCTGCTCACAGCTCAAGGCGTCCTCTCCCTGCTCACAGCTCAAGGCGTCCTCTCCCTGCACAGAGCTCAAGGCGCCTTCTCCCTGCTCACAGCTCAAGGCGTCTTCTCCCTGCTCACAGCTCAAGGCGTCTTCTCCCTGCTCACAGCTCAAGGCGCCTTCTCCCTGCTCACAGCTGAAGGCGTCTTCTCCCTGCTCACAGCTCAAGGCGTCCTCTCCCTGCTCACAGCTCAAAGCGTCTTCTCCCTGCTCACAGCTCAAGGCGTCTTCTCCCTGCTCACAGCTCAAGGCGTCTTCTTCCTGCTCACAGCTCAAGGCGTCTTCTCCCTGCACAGAGCTCAAGGCGTCTTCTCCCTGCTCACAGCTCAAGGCGTCCTCTCCCTGCTCACAGCTCAAGGCGTCTTCTCCCTGCTCACAGCTCAAGGCGTCCTCTCCCTGCTCACAGCTCAAGGCGCCTTCTCCCTGCTCACAGCTCAAGGCGTCTCAGCTCAAGGCGTCCTCTCCCTGCTCACAGCTCAAGGCGTCCTCTCCCTGCTCACAGCTCAAGGCGTCTTCTCCCTGCTCACAGCTCAAGGCGTCTTCTCCCTGCTCACAGCTCAAGGCGTCTTCTCCCTGCTCACAGCTCAAGGCGTCCTCTCCCTGCTCACAGCTCAAGGCGTCCTCTCCCTGCTCACAGCTCAAGGCGTCTTCTCCCTGCTCACAGCTCAAGGCGTCTTCTTCCTGCTCACAGCTCAAAGCGTCTTCTCCCTGCTCACAGCTCAAGGCGTCCTCTCCCTGCTCACAGCTCAAGGCGCCTTCTCCCTGCTCACAGCTCAAGGCGTCTTCTCCCTGCTCACAGCTCAAGGCGTCTCAGCTCAAGGCGTCCTCTCCCTGCTCACAGCTCAAGGCGTCCTCTCCCTACTCACAACTCAAGGCGTCCTCTACCTGCTCACAGCTCAAGGCGCCTTCTCCCTGCTCACAGCTCAAGGCGTCTTCTCCCTGCTCACAGCTCAAGGCGTCTTCTCCCTGCTCACAGCTCAAGGCGTCTTCTCCCTGCTCACAGCTCAAGGCGTCCTCTCCCTGCTTACAGCTCAAGGCGTCTTCTCCCTGCTCACAGCTCAAGGCGTCTCAGCTCAAGGCGTCCTCTCCCTGCTCACAGCTCAAGGCGTCCTCTCCCTGCTCACAGCTCAAGACGTCTTCTCCCTGCTCAGAGCTCAAGGCGCCTTCTCCCTGCTCACAGCTCAAGGCGTCCTCTCCCTGCCTATTGTCCTTTTCAGGCAAAGCAAGTCCTCGCTTATATTTAGAGTCCCCCTTCCTCCCACCCCCACTGTCCTCCCCTTCCCTTTGTGTGACGTCAACACCTCGCGCACGGACGGATAGAATGGCTTCCCTTCGTGAGAGGGCCAATCAATTGGATCGACCCAAAGGGGAGGGGGCCTTTAAACTACAATATTGCAATGTTTAATAACAAAAAAAGTTGTGTGTGTGTGTGTGTGTGTGTGTGTGTGTGTGTGTGTGTGTGTGTGTGTGTGTGTGTGTGTTGTATATAATGTGGTGTGCTATGTCGTTGTTGAGTTCTACTAGCTCCTAGTTACGTTAAAATAAAATCTGTACCAGCAGGTACAATGTTTTTTCCCAGAGAGAGAGAGAGAGAGAGAGAGAGAGAGTCCTGCATGACGCACACAAATCTTGTCTATTGTCTTCATTAAAAAAAAGAGAACGTCTGGCCATCATACATCGAAACAGAGCCTGAAGCAAAATAGAACTAAAATACTCCGACATCATCAAAGCGGGATACTGGATTTAGGTCTTTGATCCTAGTATCGACTGTCGAAGTTATAGACGAATCAACAAAACTTGCTCACAAGGACAAGCTGTTGAAATGTTTTCAGACTAAACTGATACTTGGAGATATTTGAACCGAGACATAGGGGGTACACCTGCAGAGAGAGATTTGAACCGAGACATAGGGGGTACACCTGCAGATGATCATACTATTTCAATTTAACACACACACACACACACACACACACACACACACACACACACACACACACACACACACACACACACGAATTACTGAGCCGCGAAACGAACAAACGAATACATTATTAATAGACAAACGCGTTTCGACCTACTGGGTCACCTTCAACTTTGACAAACAACATTCACAACAATAGAAGCAAAGGACAAATAAACGTAAGTCGTTCATCTCTTCTAGCTGAGTGCAAACTGTAGACTGGGCGAAAAAGGAAATCTACGGAACGGAAGTGAAGAGAAGAGGGGAGGGAGTGGAGGGGGGAAGATACAGAGTAAAGTGATGATAATATCTTTAAAGGGAGAACAACAACAACAATAAGAAGACCAACAGCAGTCGTATTAAAAACAATAATGATAATGGAGGAGGAACAAGAGAAAGAGAAAGAAGGAGAAGAGTAGTTACAGTAATGATAATAATAACAATAATAATAGTAATAATGATGATGATGATGATAATAATAATAATAATAATAATAATAATAATAATAATATAATAATAATAATAATGATAATAACAATAATAATAATAACAATATTATTGTTAATAATAATATGAATAATGTTGTTGTCGTCGTCCCGTCGTCGTCGTCGTCGTCGTCGTCGTCGTCGTCGTCGTCGTTCTTCTTCTTCTTCTTCTTCTTCTTCTGCTTCTCATCATCATTATTATTGTCATCATCATCATCATCATCATCATCATCATCATCATCATCATCATCATCATAACTATGATGATGATGATTGTTATTGTTATTATCATTGTTGCTGCTGTTGTTGTTACCATTATTATGGTTAGTAGTAGTAGTAGTAGTAGTAGTAGTAGTAGTAGTAGTAGTAGTAGTAGTAGTAGTATCATTATTATTGTTGTTGTTGTTGTTGTTATAATGATCACAATCATCTGCAAACACGCAGAGCTAAGATCGGGAACGTGACTGCTTTCAGAAGGAATCCTTTGTAATGAACATATTGAAATGTACTCCGCACAATTTTTAAAGCAAACAACATTTTAGTGATCTGTAAAAATTAAGGAACGATTTGACATGCTTAACACGACATAAATTCGGCATAAAATGTTGGTAGAACGTGTGTCCTCACGTCAAACATTTGTATAGTATTCATTAATCAACTTAATCAGGAATGCCAAATGAGTCATTGTGCATATGATAACTTAAGTACGTTGAACAATACATTTTATATCCGACGATAGCAGTTCGTAAATGATATATTCATGCAGCACAGTGTTGTCGAATTCTTTTTCAATGTGGTTGGGAAAATGGGGTAACAGTGTATCACAGACTACAAAAACTACAGGACATTGTATCAATGTGTTACAGCTACATTGTTCTGTATCAGTGTATTACAGCTACGTTGTTCTGTGTCAATGTTACAGCTACATTATTCTATATCAATGTGTTACAGCTACATTATCCTGTATCAATGTGTTACAGCTACATTATCCTGTATCAGTGTGTTATAACTACATTATCCTGTATCAATGTGTTACAGCTACATTATCCTGCATCAATGTGTTACAGCTACATTATCCTGTATCAGTGTGTTACAGCTACATTATCATGTATCACTGCGTTTACAGCTACAATATTCTGTATCAATGCGTTACAGCTACATTATCCTGTGCCATTGTGTTACAGTCACATTATCATGTATCAGTGTGTTACAGCTACATTATTCTGTATCAATGCGTTACAGCTACATTATCCTGTGTCATTGTGTTACAGTCACATTATCCTGTATTAGTGTGTTACAGCTACATTATTCTGTTTCAATGCGTTACAGCTACATTAACCTATGTCAGTGTGTTACAGCTACATTATCCTGTATCAATGTGTTACAGCTACATTATCCTGTATCAATGTGTTACAGCTACATTATCCTGTATCAATGTGTTACAGCTACATTATCCTGTATCAATGTGTTACAGCTACATTATCCTGTATCAATGTGTTACAGCTACATTATCCTGTATCAATGTGTTACAGCTACATTATCCTGTATCAGTGTGTTATAGCTACATTATCCTGTATCAGTGTGTTACAGCTACATTATCCTGTATCAGTGTGTTATAGCTACATTATCCTGTTTCAATGTGTTACAGCTACATTATCCTGTATCAATGTGTTGCAGCTACATTATCCTGTATCAGTGTGTTACAGCTACATTATCATGTATCACTGCGTTACAGCTACATTATCCTGTATCAGTGTGTTATAGCTACATTATCCTGTATCAATGTGTTACAGCTACATAATCCTGTATCAATGTGTTGCAGCTACATTATCCTGTATCAGTGTGTTACAGCTACATTATCCTGTATCAGTGTGTTACAGCTATATTATCCTGAAATGTATTCATGAACCCATTTGTCTTAAAAGAAAAATAAACACCGAGCTGAGCGTATCACCTGGCAATCCAAAAGCTCTGAACAGTTCTGCTAAATGTTTGGAGAGTGTCTTGTGCATGCAAACATAGTTTACAGAGAAGTGTGTGGGGGATGCTTTTGAGACATGTAACACAGCAAAACTGTGCGAACAGATTCAGAGTTTGCTATAGTGATTCTCTAGTGCACAATTCACATTTTTATACTTAAGTTCGATTGTTATGTACAGTATTGAAAGACACGCGTGTTCTCAATACACACACACACACACACACACACACACACACACACACACACCACACACACACACACACAATATATATATATATATATATATATATATAATATATATATATATACATACATACATACATACATATGAAAAACCCGTATGCAATGTCTGTCTAAAGTTGTATTGCTCATGGCAAATCGAATCGAAATTATATTGAAGAATGTTTACATATATATTTGTTGTTGTTTGTCCGTCGAGACGACGAAGACCATCTAGCCATCCTAGGATCGGGGGTAAGTGCGTAGATGGCTGGTCAGGCCGATCTGCGCCTAGAAAGATCTATCACAGTACGGACAGGGGATGGTGGCAGCAGTTGGAGATCTGTTGACACTGGTCTTCCTGATCATCCTGCGCTGCTCAGCTGCAGCAATTCTGTTACTTTCACGGGTCTCTGCACCTTTGCGGACAACTGATCGCCACCCATCTCTGTACTGGGCAGTCTGCTCCCATGTTGTGTGGCTGATGTTGAAGGCCTTCAGGGAAGATTTGAGGCTGTCTTTGAAACGCTTTTTCTGGCCTCCATGAGAGCGTTTGCCTTCTTGTAGTTCGCCAAACAATAGTTTCTTTGGCAGCCGATGGTCTGGCATGCGAACTACGTGACCTGCCCAGCGAAGCTATATATTTGTATAAAGCATTTAAAAGGCGGACTGTACTACTCAATTAAAGTATTCTTGGATTACACAGGATGGATTACTGCAAAACTGTCATGTCATGTTATGTAATTGTCTAATAAATCAATATTTGTTAAAGTTGAATTGTCCATGTATTGTACTCCCTTCACTATTGTTTTGAAGTGCGCATGGGTGACTCACGATAGCGGGACTTCCGCTTCCGCTTCACTATTGTTTTGAAGTGCGCAAGGGTGACTCACGATAGTGGAACTTCCGCTTCCGCTTCACTACTGTCTTGAAGTGCGCATGGGTGACTCACGATAGTGGAACTTCCGCTTCCGCTTCACTATTGTTTTGAAGTGCGCATGGATGACTCACGATAGTGGAACTTCCGCTTCCGCTTCACTATTGTTTTGAAGTGCGCATGGGTGACTCACGATAGTGGAACTTCCGCTTCCGCTTCACTATTGTTTTGAAGTGCGCAAGGGTGACTCACGATAGTGGAAGTTCCGCTTCCGCTTCACTATTGTTTTGAAGTGCGCATGGGTGACTCACGATAGTGGTACAAAGTGACTGCCAGGTCAGCCTTTTATTTACATATTTCTAAGCGTCCCAGTAAAACAATATGGAAATATTTCTAAGTGTGCGAATAAAAACAATCTTACATCCGCGTTTCTGACAATATCCGCAAAAAAAAAAAACTTTTCTAAACTTTTCAAGTGCCTGTTGTAAATAGTCCAAGGGTGTCCGAGATCTTATCGCCAGACAATGAGGAGCTCATAAAATCACTGGCAAAGTTCCTTGCTGAATCATACGAAATTAGAGAATCTACAAATTCAGCTTCAAAATATTGTTTTCAACATGTGTATTGTCGAGGAGTATTTTTGGCAGATCCCTGATCTATGTTGAGTGACGATTGGTGTGATTCTGTCCGCTCAGCAATGTTCCGCTTTCATATTGACGACAGTGAACATGTGCACTTGTTTTGTTTGTTTGTTTGCTTGCTTTTCGGTAGATGACTATAGACTGATGAATGAAAGTAAAGAATAAAAAAGAAAAGAAAAAAGAACTTACATTCTTGTTCTTACTAATTTTTTCTCCTTTTTTATTTTCTTTTGAATGCCTTCCATTAGAACACTGCGAAATCAGTAAAGGTGGTGCCATTCTTAGCGACATTATGTAATATCAGTAGACACTGAGCGGGATGATGCGAACTTTTCCTAAGATTTTCACTGGCAGGGCAAACAGAATGTATGGTGGTCTCT
>CM065748.1:7898933-7901433 GCA_033310375.1 Conus canariensis | reverse complement strand
GTACATCAACATTATCATCCTATTATTTTAATCCTATCGTCTACAAATGTGAATATGACTAAAAATGTTCAAAACAGCTATTGGCAATCGAATGTCTGATGTGGTTTTCATATAACAGAAAGAAACATTTGCAGGAAACTTCCTGAAATTGAAATTTCCTGATCTGCTGTCAACAGACCCTCATAATGACAGTCACTGTTAAATGGTTTTGGTTTATTTTTGCAGTTTATAGTTTTGAACACTGCTTTACATTTTCAAACACCGCTCGCCTCGTTTAAAAGAATGACAGCTGTACTCAAATTTCCACCATGTGAATACGACAGGGAGATCCGCTGTCAGTGACACCTTACACTCCGTTCCAGAACATGACACACCACCACCAGCAGACTCCAGACACGGACAAGAAGCGCATGCAGTTCGCTACCATGAAGAACACCGGATTTTTCCAGCGTAGAATTAGGCATCCTCACACCACCAACTGGAAGAAACTTCACGTTTTGTTCTTTTTCTGGAACATCTTAGCCTTGTGTATGGGCAGTGTTACAACGTCAAGATGGTGGAACTCTTCAGATTTATATAAAAACGACAAATCTGTCAGGGTTTGGAGGTTTGACACTGCTGCAATCAGACGTTCTGAAAAGCCTCGTGTTGAGTCAGTGGTGGACAGCAGGAGAAGAGAGCATGGTCACATGTTGTCTCGCAGATCGGTCAGTCCCCCATGTCCATCGATACAGGGCTCCCATATCAATAACTCATCAGACGTGTGTGTCCAGTTTCGGACAGCGGAGAATTCGGAGAATGGTTTGGAGTATGGTGCCACAGACACGCTGCATGGTAAGGGGGGAGGGATGGGGGAGGGAGGCTGTTTTACCATCTCAGGTCTGTGACTTTTCCCAGCCATTTGCCATTCAGTTCACCCGGATGAAAACAGAGAGAGAGAGAGAGAGAGAGAGAGAGAGAGAGGAGAGAGAGAGAGAGTGAGAGAGAGAGAGCACTGAGAAAGAGCACTGAAAGACAGTGAACAGATAGAGAGAAAGAGAGGGAGGGAGGGAAGGACAGAGAGAGAGTGAGAGAGAGAGAGAGGGAGAGAGAGAGAGAGAGAGAGAGAGAGAGAGAGAGAGAGGACGCCAGGTTTAGTTCTGAGAAACAAACAGACAGACAGACAGACAGACATAGAGACAGAGGCAAAGACAGAGAGAAGATTCCGATCTTCCACTTGTTTCAAAATCAATCTTCCGTTTCTTTGTCACGCTTTACAAGTGCGTGCACAAGTGTTTGCCTGTTTTTACATGGCCAGCAGAAACTCTCTCTCTCTGTGTCTCTCTCTTTGTCTCTGTAGTGTAGTAGTTGGGTCACGTGGTTTGACACGAAGCGACAGGGCGCCATTTATTTCAGCTGCGCAAATATCACCGTTAATTCTTCAAAATGCCAGTTACTGGACTTCCAGCGACTGCGGAGACAGCCCTGAACGCCCTGCTGAATGTCAACACGTGTCAAGCTCGAAAATTACAGGAGAAGGCAACAACACCGTCGTCGTTCTACGTCTGAAGCCAGCCCTCCCTGTGATAACAACAATGGCGGATCCTGTGTTGAACCGTGCAACGCGAATTCAATACAGAAAGAAACCGCCCAGCCAGGTGCGACGTGACCAAGAAAGGGCCAAGCAGCAAAACAGACGACTGGAACAGGTTGGTGCAGATAACACTTGTAAAGTGAACGGACTGTCCTTGTTTGATACGGAATTGGAAGACCCCGGTACACAGTGTGCTGCACATGATGACGTTGAACAACACGTCAACCCTGCACACATTGACAGCGTGTCTGACACATCACATGTTCAAGACAGTCTTGGGCCTTCGCATTCTGATCAGCCTGACTGCGACATCATGAATCAGGAATTTCAGCACTCTGTGAGCAACATAGGCCATGAACACACGATAGAAAAAACAGTGGCAGGCTTTGATATGGGAGTGGTGAAGAACTATGTGGCTACTTTGACTGATCGGCCGGTTCAAAGACGGTTGAGAGACAAGCACAGAAACATAGGATTTAGAAAGGTGGTGCTTCATCAGTCAGATGGCGTGGACATGCTGCTGTGCGAGTCGGATGATATTGTTCTAGAGTTCTCCTGCGATTCGAATTCGGAAGACGACTGTGTGTACTGGTATGTCAAGCAGGAACACAGGAACATGGCAGCAGAAGAACGTGTGAAACTTGCCAACCTGCGGAAAGGAAGACGTGCCAGCAACACACAACACGCCGACATTCAAGCACGTGCTCTACGGCAGTTGCACGCTCTCCTTGGCCTGGGCCATTTCTACCTGGGGTGACGCTCCTTCGCTGAACTGATTGTGCTCACATATCAGAGACATTTTCTCGTTCTGAGACATGTAGCAATGGAAAAAAAAAAAACATTGCTGTGGTTTCCACGGCAATGTGATCGCGTCGCGTTGTGTCAATGTACATCGCGCCGATTTGCTAAATGGGCTACGGCTTAATA
>CM065748.1:7883933-7896433 GCA_033310375.1 Conus canariensis | reverse complement strand
CATCGTCGTCGTCGTCGTCGTCATTGTCGTCGTCATCATCATCATCATCATCACGATAGTCGGCAGATGTTGTCAGCGGATGGATGGGTAGACACCTGAGTGCATCTGGCCACTGACAACCTCTCCCTGAACACTGGACTCCCCACCGGTGTTGTGCTAGGCCCATGTAGAGTGTGCAGCAAACAGTGAGCTGACCCTGAATCACAGTGATGTACATGCACCATCCACCTGGATCCAGCCACGCCCTGTGAAGGCCTACTGTTGGCAACCTGACCCTGAATCACAGTGATGTACATGCACCATCCACCTGGATCGAGCCACGCGCTGTGAAGGCACACTGTGGGCAACCAGACCCTCAATCACAGTGATGTACATGCACCATCCACCTGGATCCAGCCACGCCCTGTGAAGGCACACTGTTGGCAACCTGACCCTCAATCACAGTGATGTACATGCACCATCCACCTGGATCCAGCCACGCCCTGTGAAGGCCTATTGTTGGCAACCTGACCCTCAATCACAGTGATGTACATGCACCATCCACCTGGATCCAGTCAAGCCCTGTGAAGGCATACTGTTGGCAGCCTGGCCCACCACGACAGTGGCATCAAAGCTGCAGTTGACCAGTCCTGTAAGACATGAGAAACCGATCAGTTCTGCTGGCGACAGTACACAATTGACCTGTAACCCACCCTCCCTCACCCCCATCACCAAATCCACCCCCAGTCAAACTCCTTACCTTACACAGTCTTGCTTCCAGACCTTGGGTTGGAAATGTTGACTTTCCACTGAGGATATACTGACATTGTTCGTCTATCGCGGGTTTTGTTTTTCTACGGCCGTCTGAGATTTGGTGAAGGACAGACTTGTTCGCTCCCTGATTTGATCATCCACTTCTGGTTCTGTCAGCCTTTTCTTTGCCTTCCTGGTGGTCCGCCATGGGTCTTTTCTTTTTTTGCTGTCCCATCGTCTGCGCCACCTTAGTGGCAGTGCACCCACACCGCTTATTCCGACCCATCGTCCACATTCACAGCCTGGCCCGGCCCGGAGCTCACATAACGCCAATCCACAGGGAGCAGCCCATGTCTAGTCGTCATGAGACAACGGAAGACACTGCGCTGGTGCCGAGTCACTTCGTTGGTGTTCAGTGGCGCCTGTTCTGATCCAACATGCGCAGGACACCACCTACTAAGCCCCCTACTGATGACAATGATTGCTTAGTCGCAGAGCCGGCGTGAGTGCCCCCCCCCCCCCCCCCCCCCACACTCTCCAGAGGGCGCCACCACGCCTGTCCAACGACAGTCCCCATGATTTGTCGATACCGGTGACCCCGGTAGAATCAAGCCAAGGCCATAGACACAGAGAGACAATCGAAGCCGAGGTCACCATGAGAGCAGGGCATGAAGGGCCATAGAATCTGATACCTTCTTATATTGATGAATGAAGATGCGGATGATGAAGAAGGTGCTACAGATTTCCATTCTGGTTTGAGACTGCATGACAGGGCTGACTGTACATGACAGGGCTGACTGTACTCTATGCTTACTTTCATAATCTATACCGGCGTCAACCAGGCCCGAGAGATACAGACACTGCAGGGCAGATTTTAACCATATAGGTGAATTTTTGAAAGGTGCCTTGCCATTTGAAATCCGTTCAAACCTAAAACAGTTTTTACCATGTTCCCGAAGCGGCCCTAAAGAAGAAACAGTTTTGTGCCGTTTGCGTACAGGCCACTCGTTTAACACCCATTCTTATCTTTAAAAGGTAAAGAAGATGTGTGGTACATTCCATGTCATGCATCACTTACAGTGAATCATATTCGTTTAGAGTGTTGGAATTTGCATGATGAGACATAAACACTTTACAGCAGACTCCATGAAAACCTTGTTCAGAGATGTCCCACCTGACGTGATCTTTGAATTTCTGAGGGAGATTAACATTTTTCAGCTAAGATTTTACGGGGGAAAGATATTTTACAAAATTTCCTGTGTGTTTTTAGAAGGTGTGTGTTTTAAAGGGTTGTGTGAACAAGGTTTTTTTTTTATAATGACTTGTGAGGGGTTGACTTCAACGTGGTGACAGCCCTGATACCGTTGCGGTCGGCTGGGCTGTAAGCAACATCACCGTCATTAGAGCGCCATTCCCTCTGTCTCCTCTGAACAACACTGAGCCGATCATCACGTGGTCCAGTGACTCTTCACACTGCCTCTCCTGTGGTCTTCTTCTGTCCTGGTGAGATTCTTTCACGAGATGTCCTTCACACTGCCTCTCCTGTGGTCTTCTTCTGTCCTGGTGAGATTCTTTCACGAGATGTCCTTCACACTGCCTCTCCTGTGGTCTTCTTCTGTCCTGGTGAGATTCTTTCACGAGATGTCCTTCACACTGCCTCTCCTGTGGTCTTCTTCTGTCCTGGTGAGATTCTTTCACGAGATGTCCAAGGTCCTGCAGTTCCATCTCATCTCAGGGCACGTAACCCACTTTTCTTTAGAGAGGTTTCTTCAAGATTGAAACAGTTTACATTGCACACTTGTGTGTGTGTGTGTGTGTGTGTGTGTGTGTGTGTGTGTGTGTGTGTGTGTGTGTGTGTGTGTGTGTGCGCGCGCGCGCCGCTTGCTTCAGGATTCGTCCAAACAGCCGGATTTCATCCATGGGGGACATACACACTTAAACCCAACTGGTGTCGGACTGTATCTGTGATTGGCCCGGTTCATCACGTGGTATTCATTGTGGTTAAACGCGCGGATCAGCGAACGGATTGCCGTTGGCAGCGGCTGGTAATCTACACTGAGAGGTACAGTGGTGTCGCTGTATTCGTGTGCCTCTGCTCTTTTGGCCAGAGAGAGAGAGAGAGAGAGAGAGAGAGAACAGCGAGAGAGAGAGAGAGACAGCGAGAAGAGAAGAGAGAGAGAGAGAGAGACAGACAGACAGACAGACAGACAGACAGACAGAGACAGACGAGACAGAGAGAGACAAACACACACACAGGGAGACCGAAAGACGGACAGAGTGAGACAGAAACAGACCGACCGACCGACAGACAGACAGACTGACAGGCAGACATACAGACAGACAGACAAACAAACAGACAGACAGACAGAGAAAGAGAGACAGACAGATAGACAGACAGACAAACAGACACACACACAATAGAGACGGACGGACAGACAGAGAGACAAACAGACAGATGACCATGATGACGCCGACGATGATGATCGTGATGATCTTGATCACGATGCTGAAATTTATTTCCGTCAGAGAGAGAGAGAGAGAGAGAGGAGAGAGAGAGAAGAGAGAGAGAGAGAGATTAGATGAGCTTTTCTCTATGAGTGTGCAAGCTTTCCTTTTTGTCACTTTCCCTCAAAATTCACCCTTCACAGAGAGAAAGAAAATACTTTGTCATCCTTTGGTGTACTGCATGCTTTCTCTCTGTGTTGGCAGTAACAATGGAACAAGAGAATGCGTGTCTGGAAATACTAGCACACAGGCCTTAAGGTAGAAAATGTGTGCAGGCACCACACTACACAACACCAGACGTTTTGATGGCATACGTGTGTCTGGAGAGACAATGGTGTTGTGCCGTGGATCAGTCAGTTGTGGAGTTGCAGCGTCTGCTGTGGCTGAGGAGCCTGATCCTCGAGCGGCAGACTGTTGCAGTTGCTGCTGGTGAACTCTCGGTCGTGAGTGTGTGTTGGTGCCGACGCAATTCTTCACCTCTCCCGGTTCGCAAGGCCTGGGCGAAGTGGGTGGCGATCCTGGTGTGCCCAATCGCCAGAATCCCCCTCTCGGCTTTGCTGACAGGATCCAATGGAAAGGAGAAGCCGGTACAGTATGGTGCCAGCACAGCTGCAGGAGTTGCCGGAAAGTGTCACGGTGTGTCCACCAACCGCCTTAGGGGCTCCACTCCGAATTTTCTTTCAGGGCTTACTCCTTTAGCCTTTGTCTCTCCCGAGACATCCACAAGGCAGTGAAGCTATTTGACCCATAGCTGGGAGTCTGGTTTGTGGGCACCAGGGCGTATCCACACACCGGTGGGCCTGCATGCCACACGTCTTGGGACCAGACTTTGTCCGAGTCTCCTGCAGTTTAGCCTGAGTCTGTAAGTTCCCATTTGACGTGTGTCACCACAAGGAGGCACTACCTGGGGCTTGCTGGAGCAGAGGCTTATACGACAGAGAAAGACTGACGCATTCTGTTCCCCTTTTCACAGTGCTGGACAGCGGTGCTAGTCAGCGGTGGAGGCTGAAAGCGAGAGGTGACAAGCACACAAACACTTCGCCAACACACTAGGCGCATCACACCAACCATTGAGACAACACCAGACTGCACACCTACTTACTGTCTTTCACTGCAGTTATACCTATGGTTCGACCACGGCAAAGGGTGTTGGGGTAACGATCGTCGAAGCGTGTGAAATGTGTGATCTCCACGATTGTTCGTCCTCACTCATGACGAGTGAGCAGTTCCGTCTCTCAGGCTGTCCTCTAAACCTCTCTCAGCCCGGGAATGTCCACCCTGCGGTGATCCACGAGTTCTTCCTGTCCTCCCCCTTTCCATCCTCCTTCTTTTTCTTCCTTATCATTAGTGCTATTGATAATATTATTTTAAATGTATTATTTTGTTGTTGTTGTTTTGTTATTTACATATCCAATCATTACCATTACCTTTTGCTATGTGTTTTAAGTATTATTAACCATAAGTATTTTTACCAGTGCTATTATTGACAGTACCATCATTATAATTTCATCACCATCATCATCATACACTGACACCCTGCTGCTTTCTCTCCTCTTCTATAATTGCTATTGTCATATATTATCACCAAAAGTGGTAGCAATCCTCTCTTTATTGTTTTAAAAAATATTTTTATCATCATCATTGTCGTATTATTATTGCTATCAGTGATTACTATCATCATTAGTACTTCAACTGCATCTGTCTCCTTCCCGACGGCCTCGTTTTCATTCAACGCACCATTCTTGCGCTGAATGTTCGACAAAAGATCTAAGATGTGAAGCTCGGGTTTTTTCATTTCCTGTGTCGTTGTGTTATTGATCGCTGTTTAAAACACTTTAAGGCTCTTTAAAATTTCCGCCTGGTCGCCTCACTTTGCGCTAAAGATCCCATTTGGAAAGTTTGGGGCAGGGGTATGCCATTTGGGACAGTTTGGGGCAGGGAGGTATCCCATTTGGGACAGTTTGGGGCAGGGAGGTATCCATTTGGACAGTTTGGGGCAGGGAGGTATGCCATTTGGACAGTTTGGGGCAGGGAGGTATGCCATTTGGGACAGTTTGGGGCAGGGAGGTATGCCATTTGGACAGTTTGGGGCAGGGAGGTACGCCATTTGGACAATTTGGGGCAGGAAGGTATCCCATGTGGACAGTTTGGGGCAGGGAGGTATCCCATTTGGGACAGTTTGGGGCAGGGAGGTATGCCATTTGGACAATTTGGGGCAGGAAGGTATGCCATTTGGGACAGTTTGGGGCAGGGAGGTATGCCATTTAGACAGTTTGGGCAGGGAGGTATGCCATTTGGACAGTTTGGGGCAGGAAGGTATGCCATTTGGACAGTTTTGGGCAGGGAGGTATGCGATTTGGGACAGTTTGGGGCAGGGAGGTATGCCATTTGGACAGTTTGGGGCAGGGAGGTATGCCAATTGGGATAGTTTTGGGCAGGGAGGTATGCCATTTAGACAGTTTGGGGCAGGGAGGTATGCCATTTGGACAGTTTGGGGCAGGAAGGTATGCCATTTGGACAGTTTGGGGCAGGGAGGTATGCCATTTGGGACAGTTTGGGGCAGGGAGGTATGCCATTTGGACAGTTTGGGGCAGGGAGGTATGCCATTTGGGATAGTTTTGGGCAGGGAGGTATGCCATTTGGACAGTTTGGGGCAGGGAGGTATGCCATTTGGGACAGTTTGGGGCAGGGAGGTATGCCATTTGGACAGTTTTGGGCAGAAAGGTATGCCATTTGGGACAGTTTTGGGCAGGGAGGTATGCCATTTGGGACAGTTTGGGGCAGGGAGGTATGCCATTTGGGATAGTTTTGGGCAGGGAGGTATGCCATTTGGGACAGTTTGGGGCAGGGAGGTATGCCATTTGGGACAGTTTGGGGCAGGGAGGTATGCCATTTGGGACAGTTTGGGGCAGGGAGGTATGCCATTTGGGACAGTTTGGGGCAGGGAGGTATGCCATTTGGGACAGTTTGGGGCAGGGAGGTATGGTGAGACAATGATGTGAACCAGACAGGCCTATGGCAGCAGGCAGCTGTGATGTGAAGTAGTCCATTCCAAGGTCTTCCAGAAGAGGAATTAACCGTGTGCAAAAAGTTTAAAACAGTGCCACAAGACCCATATTGGAAAAAAAAATACTACGCACAGACACACACCACGTGCGCGCGCACAAATACTGATAGATGAAGATGAAGATGAAGATGATGAAGATGATGCTACGGGTATCCATTCTGATCCGAGACTGCACGACAGGCTGTACTCTACGCAAACTTTTACAATATATCCTGGTGTCAACCACGCCCGAGAGATACAGACACCTGCAGTGTTGTGCAGGAAATTTGAACAACGCTCTCAGAGACGCATCCATGGATAAAACTTGACCGTGTGGTGCCAGTCTTCCCAACTGAGCCTGCAGCAAACCAACTCTGGGTAGAAGCCAGTCGAGGCAGTAAAATCCTACAAAAAAATGGCTATGATGGGAATGGAACCGACGACCTCCCAGCCGGGAGTCTGCGACGCTTATCACTTCGCCACGGCGGCTTATCAGTCTCGCAAAACATGGGTAAAGTAAATTCTTCACAAAATTTGACGCAAAAAGCAGCTTCTTGCAAATTCCGCAGAGTGAAGATTTAGGCCGAGAGGTCTGTATAACAAATACTGCTATCGCCAAGGACAGTATGCTATGAAGTGTAGTTTATTCATGCTGAAATTAAGGGGGAAGAGATAAAACACAAAAGGTATGTTGAGGGAGATGTAAAATTTGGACAGGCAGATGTCAAATAAATCCAGTCGGCAAAGGGACGCAACTCTCTCTAACTTCCAGTTACGTACCTTGGAGAATCCTAACAACCTGATGTACGTTTATACCACGAAGAGGCTTAGCAACGTCCTTCTCTCTTCTCTCTACCATTGACAGGATACTTCATACAACGAAGAGGCTTGGCAACGTCCTTCTCTCTTCTCTCTACCATTGAGAGGATACTTCACAATGTAAACCAAAAGAACCATCTGTGAACGACAGAGGAATGGAAGGGCTACTGAGTCCATTGTTTATTCTGCTGGAATGGCTTGAAACAATGGGAATGTTCTAAATAGGAAGACACGGTGTTCTGCTGTTGACAATAGCTCTGTGACGTGAATGACACAGGTGTTGAAGAACTGAAGCCAAAAACTCCACGGGGAGTACCCAACGGAGGCTCCATGTTACGGTGTCACACGCTGTTGCATGCCGTCTTTGTTCCACGGATGTTTTTTTTTTTCCTCCACCTTTACTATATTTTTTTTCTTTTATTTTTTCCTTCTTTGTTTCTTTTTTGTTTGATTTTTTTCTTTTACTTTTTCACTTTTCTTCCTTTATTTAAAAAAAAAAAATTTTTATTTATTTTTTTTTTTGTAAAGGCGGGCCTTTTTTTTTTTTTTTTTTTTCCTTCCCTTCAACTTTCACGCACCATGCGGGTCTGTATGATGTATTACTATCAATGGACATGAATTTGCTGGTTTTAATGTTTTGCCGTTTGTTACAGCGCGTCAGGGTTTATTTTTGTACTAGTGTTTGGTGCAGTGACACTCTCACACTGTGTTTCACAAAAAGATACAAGGGTTTTATATATATATATATATATATATATATATATATATATATATATATATATATATATATAAGAATAATAAAAAAAAAAAAAGAAAGAAAGAGAGGCTCGGACATCTTTCCGGAAACCATCCTTGAAACGAAAGACGAAAATAAGTATGCAAGGATGATACCAGAAGTGCGCGAAGGAGAGAAGGGAGGAACAGAAAATAAGAGAGAGAGAGAGAGAGAGAGAGAGAGAGAGAGAGAGAGAGATGTAGTAAAGAAAGCGCACAGCTCGTCTCGCATACCGGCCTATTCCCCCCGAAGGCTATCCTTATAGTGAAAATGAGAGACCACAAGGGAGACACAAGGACATCCTTGCAGCGAGACAGTCAGTATCAATGAGAGAGAGAGAGAGAGAGAGAGAGAGAGAGAGAGAGAAGACAGACAGACAGACAGACAGACAGAAGAGAGAGAGAGAGAGAGAGAGAGAGAGAGAGAGAGAATTTCTATCCTCCTATTTTTTCCTGCTGTCATTCATTTTCTTTTCCCCTCTGATATATTGACTCATACTCACCATGCATCGTGTGTGTGTGTGTGTGTGTGTGTGTGTGTGTGTGTGTGTGTGTGTGTGTGCTTTTTTTTTTTTTTTTTTAAGTAATGGACATTCCATTGCGGATCTTAATGTTTTGGCGTTTGATACAAAGCGTCTGGCTTTATTCATGTACTGATGTGTGGTGCATTGACACTTTCATTCAGCTATGTTTGCTGCATAGTATACTTTTAATTGAATTAAACACACACTTGCCCTCCCCTCCCTCCCTTCCCTCATATCCCACATCCACTGTTGGTGTGCGGACGTGCGTGCGCGTGTGATAACAATATTTGTAAAAGATAAAGTTAACATTTTCTACAAAGCCGTTAGAAACATTACAAAGCGCTCATGAACATGAATTATTCGTTAACTAAAAAGACAGAACATGCACAATTGCGGTTGAGCACAAAAAAGTGTGTGGGTGCCTGCTTTTTACAGTGTCTGCTATTGTTTGTGTGGAAAGGGGAGCTGGAGAGGCGCGATATTTATGCTCTTATGTGTGTGTGTGTGTGTGTGCGCGCGCGCGCGCGCATTTGTGTGTCTGTGCGCGCGTGTGTGTGCGTGTGTGCGCGTGTGTGCGCGTGCGTGTGTGCGTGCGCGCGAGCGTGCATGCGTGCGTGCCTGCGTGCGTGTTATATTAACTTCCTTAACTGTGCCTCCTGCTCAAAAACCACTTCATATGGTATCGATGACTTTGTCTTTTTAATCTTGCTTATGCACATTTTACCACTAGCAAAATGTTATTGATGCACGCATAATTATGTGAAGATTTCTTTTCATGTAGTCCGAACAGCACGTCTGTTACAGACAAATGCAATTTCATGCCTACCTTTGAGAAAATAATATTTTCAATTTCTAACCAAAATTGTCTCACTGACGGACATTCAAAAAAAAAGTGCTCAATGGTATCCACAGTGTCCGGACAATAATCACATGAAATAGATTGGCACACGCCCATTTTTTGTAGCATAATATTTGTGGGATAGATATTATGTAACAATTTCCACTGCAGCTCACGTAAGCGTACTTCTTTTGTTTGCCAGTCTTGGCGTAAGCCACATCTTTTCACTCAATTCAATGTTCAGTTTTCTGCTCCAAAAATCTACGGCGTGTGGAGTTAACGGTTTGTTGTTACTCTTTTTCAACAGATATTCTTTAATTTGTTTTGTTTTAGCATAGAAATGATTTGCATCAGAGGTACCATGATTCTCCATTTCAAATCGTCTATTCTTATCTTTTATCAAGTCAATCCAAGTTTGTGGTATGGCATTTAGTAGAGCATTGTATTGAAACATGGTTATTGCCCTGTTTTGGTTAAGTAGGTCTTGTACTTCCACTAAAGTTAAAAAACGCCTTTCCTGCGTTTTAATAATATCGTTTATTGTGATGAGGCCTTTCTCTCGCCATTTTTCAAAATTGAGGACCTTACTTTTATATTTGATTAACTTATTATTAAAGAGACATTGTGTATCAATATATTTTGCAAGCACACTATCGCTTTCTACTTTAGTTTTGTTATCTAGGTAAGTTAATAAAACTTCTTTCCAAAAATTATTTTCGATTGTAGAGATCCCTGGTATATCTTTAGGAGAACAGTTTATTTCAAATATTTCCTCAGCTGAAGCTATTCTTTTCAAGTGCCAAAAAGGAATGAGGCACCATGTCTCAGTTCTTTTGTTGTATAATCGTCCAATCCACTGTAGGTAGAAGGTATTTTGCAATTCAATCATGTCAACCATTCTTAACCCTCCTTCTTTATAATCTGCTTTCATGACCTTTCTTTTAATCTTTTCAAAGGCTTTTCTGTTACTGTGTTTCCTTTGCCAAAGAAATTTATATAAAATTGTATTAACTTTAATCAGTATTTCCCTTGGCAGTCCAACCGACTGCATAACATAAATAAATTGGCTGGTCAAAAATGTCTTTATGATCACTATTTTACCATGTATGCTAAGGTCTCTCTTACTCCATTCTTTTATCATAGCTGTTAGAGTTTTCAGCCTACTTTTCTAGTTGTCTTCTATTTCTTTGGCCATTTTGTCTTTTGCAAAGGATATTCCTAAGATTTTTATTTTGTCCACTATTTCAAAGGGTATGTTAAGAACTCTTTCATCAACATCACCTATTGCCAAGACTTTAGTTTTGCGTATGTTTAGTTTCAAGCCAGAGAAACATGCAAATTGTCTGAGAATATTTGTTGCCGTTGTTATATCATTTTGGTGTTTTAAAAAAAGGGTTGTGTCGTCAGCCATCTGTTGAATTTTGATGCATGCATTTGTTTCATTTCGTATCTGTATTCCTTCAATGCCACTATTTCTAATCTTAATAGCTAGCAGTTCTACAGCCAAAACGAAGGCTAAAGGGGAAAACGGACATCCTTGTCTAATACCACAATTAACATCAAAACTCTCCGATATCCAGCCCCCATGACTTATGTGATTCACAGCCTTTTTTAACATAATTCGAATCCATTTCTTAAAATCGGGACCAAATCCAAAAACATCGAATGCTTTCAATAAGTACGTTTTTGTTATGGAATCAAATGCTCTTGAATAATCAAGCGCTAATATAAAACCTGATTTACCTGTTTTGTTTACGTAATTGATTGCATCGTCAATTGTACGAATGACTGTAGATATATTTCGACCTTTAATGTAACCAACCTGGTCTTCGCTGACCAGATGTTGTATAACACCACTTAGTCTCTGTGCCATAACTTTAGCTAGAATTTTATAGTCAGTGTTTGTTAAGGTAATAGGTCTCCAGTTTATCTTTATCCAGTTCTTTGCCTTTATGAATTAGTGTTATCACACCTTGGTATTGAGTATAAGACAGCTCATCTTTCTGAAAGGATTCATTGAAAGAGGCGGTTACAATATCTTTTAATTTAGGCCAGAAAAGTTTCATGAATTCAACAGTAATTCCGTCCATACCTGGCGCTGATCCATTTTTCATGCTTTGTAAAGCGCACGATGCTTCATTGACAGTGACAAGACCTTCACATGAGTTGGAGTCAGTGTCACTAAGGCGAGGAATATCTTCTCCAGCAATAAAGTCGTGCGTAGCTTCAGTCACATTTGCAACGTCAGTCTTTTGATTGTAAAGATTTCTATAGAAAGTAACCTCTTCTTTCATTATTTTGGTCTGGTCAGTGGTAGTAAACCCAGAATCTGATACAAGACGAGTAATCACGGTTTTTCTTTTCCTTACTTTTTCAAGGTTACAAAAATATTTGGTGTTTTTTTCTCCTTCTTCAATCCATTTCACTCTTGATCTAATTTGGGCTCCTCTCGTTTTTTGCATGTCTAGTAGTTCTAGTTTATGTTTAGTACTTAAAAATCATTCTGTAAGCGTGCATTTCCAGGGGTTTTTGTTATGCGAAATTCGATGTCATGAAGTTGTTTTCGCAGGTCTAACTGTTCGTTTCTTCGACAACAAGCTAATCGTTTGCCAAAATCAACACAATAATTACGTATTTCGGATGTCGTAAGTTCCCATTTATCAACAGAATTTATAAGTTCCTTATTATTTACACAATGATCTATTAACGCATTCACATTTTTTACAAAACTTTCATGTCTGAGGTAGCTATTATTAAATCTCCAATACCCTGGACCTCTTATGAACTTGCTGTTTTCTAACTCTGTGACTACAGCTTTATGATCCGAATTAGAGACTGTATAATGTTCACATGACGCAATAAAGGAAATAATATCTTCTGAAGCAAAGCAATAATCTAAACGACGAGCGATAAAAGGATGAAAGCGGTTCCAGGTATATTCTTTATCATTCTCATGGAAGACCCTCCATACATCTGTCAAAGAGAGCTCACGTACACAGGTCTTGAAAGCTTCAACTTCTATCTCATTGAAAGGATTTCCGGAAATAACATCATGCTTGTTGTTTAAGACACAGTTGAAATCACCACATAAAATGATATTTTCAGCTTCCAAATCTTGCAGCTTCACATATAGGTTGTGGAAGAAACGCCTTTTGTCCATAGAATCGTTAGGCGCATACACATTTACAATGGTGATCAGGATTTGCTCAAATTTAATATTAATTGCAACAGTGCGATCCTCTGTTAAAACAAGTTCAATGTC
>CM065748.1:7861433-7876433 GCA_033310375.1 Conus canariensis | reverse complement strand
GATTAAACCCATGTAGGCGGTTCCGTATGGTCTGCTGGCTGATGTTGATGTTAGTAGCCACCCTGAACTGCCTTTGAATTATGCTGGAAGAGGCTGTTCTTGTCTGCAGGGCTTGTCGTTCAATGAGACGATCGTCACGTGGGGTTGTCTTCTTCGGTCGACCAGATCTGCATCTTTCATGGACAATCCCAGTGGCTGTGAAGCGTTGAATCAGTCGGACAATGACCGAGATGGACACATGAAGTCGCCTGGCCACTTCTCGCTTGGGAACACCATCTTGGAACCATGCAACAGCTCGTCCCCTATCCAACTCGCTTAATTTTCGTCGTGGAGGCATTGTCAGATCAGGCCTACTACTGGTGGAATGTCTTCTTATATAGCCAAGCGAGCGACAGCATCTCACACATAAACAGCAGTGCTTGCACGTGCATAATGGTTTTTCCATCTGCCAAGTGCAATGTGTTCAGGCAGAACGGTCCAAAACAAGGTCATTTTTCGCAAGTTTCCGCTTTTCCGTTTGCGGCCCAGCTCAGTAGTAGAGAATCCCGTGCAATTTTCGCACTAACACAACATCGCCCACTTACAGCTGAACAAGAATTCATGACAATTTGGCTGGACTAAGAAATAAATAACAGTAGCGAACTGAGTTTATTATGCACCTGTTTTCACATACCGATCCTTAACTTTTTGTGCGTAGTATACATTTATATGTGCATCCTTTCCTTTCTGTGTCCCCCCTCCCCCTCCCCCCTCTCTCTCTCTCTCTCTCTCTCTCTCTCTCTCTGTGTCTCTCTGTCTCTGTCTCTGTCTGTCTCTCTCTCTCTCTTACCTCGTTATATCCTGTCCCTGTGGTGTGTGTGTGTGTGTGTGTGTGTGTGTGTGTGTGTGTGTGTGTGTGTGTGTGTGTGTGCGTGTGTGTGCGTGTGTGTGTGTATGTGTGTGTTTGTGTGTGTGTGTATGTGTGTGTGTGTGTGTGCGTGTGTGTTGTGGTGGTGGTGGTGGTGGTGGTGGTGGTGGTGGTGTGTGTCTGTTGTGTGTGTGTGTGTGTGTGTGTGTGTGTGTGTATGTGTGTTTGTAGTGTGGTATGTCTCTCTCTCTCTCTCTCTCTCTCTCCCTGTACTCTTTCTTCTGTCCTGTACTGTCTGTCCTGTCTCTCCTCTCTCTCTCTCTCTCTTTCACACACACACACACACACACACACCACACACACACACACACACACACAAAAGAGAGAGAGAGAGGGGGAGGGACTGACAGACAGACACAGAGAGATGGACAGAGTCAGAGAAACAGAGAGAGACAGACTCACAGAACTGTGAGACAGACAGACAGAGAGACAGAGACAGACAGCGAGACACAGAGACAGAGACAGACAGACAGACAGACAGAGACAGACGCACAGAGACAGAGACAGAAAGACAAACACACAGAGACACACAGGGAAGAACATACACGGTCGTAAGGAAAACGGGGGGAGTTCACCACTGTCACCTTCTGATCATGCCGCTGGGCTGTGCTGTGCACGTGCGACACACGCACCCAGCTGTTACGTGTTTGTTGACGCGGGTCGCCCCGTGTCGTGGCACGAGGCCAACCTGGCCTGCAGGGAGACCTACGGCACGCACCTGGCCAGCCTCAACACCCCGGGGGAGTGGCGGGCAGTGGACACGGCACTGCAGGCCATTGATGTCCAGCTGATGATCGGACTGCGAGCCACGGACAGCGACAAACCGCTCGTGTGAGGAACAGAGAGGGGGGGGGGGGGGAGAGAGAGGGGGGAGGGGCTGGGTGGGGGAGGGGGGAGAGGGAGTGGGAGAGAGAGGGGTGGGGTTGGTGGTGGGGATCGAGGTTGGGGGGGGGAGGTGAAGGGGATGGGGGTCAAGGTATGTGCGTGCGTGTGTGTGTGTGTGTGTGTGTGTGGTGTGTGGGGGGGGGGGGGGGGGGGGGGGGGGGGGGGGGGGGGGGAGGGGAGGGTGTTGAGGATTTCTGATGTATGTATGTATGTATGTATGTGTGTATGCATGTATGATGATGTATGTATGTATGTATGTATGCATGTATGTATGTATGCATGCATGCATGTAGGCATGATGTATGTGTGTATGAATGTATGTATGTACGTACGTATGTATATTTGTATGTATTTGCTTATTTGTTTGTTGCTATGTGTATGTATTCATGTGCATATGTATGTATGTAAGTACTTATTTATTCATACATTTATTTACTTATTTGTTTGTTTGTATATTTATTTATCTATCTAGTTACTTGTCCATCCGCTATTTATATATCATTTATTGATTGACTTGTTCATTATTGTTTATTGATCTATTTGTTTATCTGTTCATGTAGTTATTTATATATTTACTTATTAATTAATTCGTTGATTAATTCATTCGTTCATCCATTCATTTATTCGTTTATTTATTCATAAACGATTTTTTAGAATTCAAAAGAGGCCGAAGAGTAAAGGGAGGGAGGGGCGGAGAACAGGAGTTTTCTTTTAATTCTTGGATATTTCTTATTGTTGTAGGCAAATCTTTGCCAGTTGAATATACAGGGTTCAGATGATTGTGTATTATCATGATCTCATTGTTTTCATAGGTGAGAATGTGTGTGTGTGTGTGTGTGTGTGTGTGTGTGTGTGTGTGTGTGTGTGTGTGTGTGTGTGTGTGTGTGTTTGTGCGCGCGCGGCACTAATTGTTTGTTCATTTACAAATTTATCTATTAGGTATCTTTAATGTCACTTTTCGCCGATAGTTTTAGTTTGTTTTGCTCCTGTGGTCTATAGTGATGATTCTGGTGTCCGACTGTTGTCCACTTTACCAAGTGACCTCCCCTGCCAAGCAGGAAAACAGGAGTGACAAAGCTTGTTGCTGAGTTGGATGTTAAGGCATCCTAACTCGCCAGTCTTTGTCTTTCTTTCTTTTCTTCTTTATCTGTCTTTCGTGCTTTGTTTCTGTTCTTTTTCTTTTCTTTTACCAGCAAAGAGAAAACTCTGGTAAAATTTGGAGAGAAAAAACCTGGTAAAATTTGGAGAGAACTTGATTTTTCCCCCCGTTCAATTTCTGATGATGTCTAAGTAGGAAGAAAGTCCAGGGACAGCGTGACAGCAGAATGTCTATACAGCAGAAACACACCCTCCCGCCAAATGTTTCGGTGCTGAATTCCTTACACTCTAAGGGGGACGGCCGCATCCAGACTCCCAGATGCCCTTCTACTGCCAACTTTTTTTTTGCTTTCCTGGCGCTGCCGGGATTAGAACCCACAACTTTTGGATGGGAGGGCGTCTCAAGGCGTGCCTTTTTTTGACGGGCGCCTTACCCCACCGCTAACGGGACACCTGTTTTCAGCTGGGAAATTGAAGCCTTATGAAGTCCACTTTTGTTTCCTCCTCGACCAGGTCCAGCTGGAACTCTTTTCGGCTGCCTCTACCATTGCCTTCAGGGTTCTGGTCCTCGTCTTACCTGAAATCCCCAGCTGTTTCATGAGGTCATAGGCTGATGGGCCTACAAATCCCCGTGCTCCGCCTTCTATGGCGAGGATCAGGGCCTGGAAGGCAGATTCCCTCAAGCTGCTCACCAGACTGGCATACGTCTGTCTTGTAGAGGTGCGCTTAATCCATTCTGCTTTCGAATGGCACGTTGAGTTCGATCAGAATCCTTTGTTTTGATGAACCTGAGTGGAGAACTGTATCCGGTCTCACGCCACTCTTCCTGATGATCGCCGGATGGTTCTCCCATTCTGGAAGGTCTACTGTGCATTCCCAGTCATCTGCTCCATCCAGTAAACACTTCTTCCATGCTCTTGATATCACAGCTGCCCCAGACTATGATTTGTGGCCTCCTGCCGTGTGGAACTTTATCGCACTATAACGGTCAGAAATAACTTTTGGGGGTTCTTATTTCACGGTAGACTCTTCATTTTCTTTTCTTTTTCTTTTTTTTTCTTTATTCCTCAGGTACCAGTCCCAGTTTGAATGGGCGGATGGTACCATTGCCGTGTTCCTACGGTCAGCACTCGACAGGGGCGACGTGAAGACGTGCGGGTCTGCCCATCCTCACTGGAGAGTCATCTTCCTCTTTACTCTGTGCTCTGTGCCGCAGCTCACCACCTACCTATGTGAACTACGGCGGACAAGAAGACCAAGGCCAAGGCCAACACTGACCCGTCCCGAAACATGGCGTCGCCAGACCGACACAGGCATCCATATAACCGAAGCCTCCCTTTCGCTCACGTGATCTGTCCCCAAGGTCACATGACGCACTCGTTCTTAGCCTGCGACGCCAGAACGTCCTGTTTTCCTGCCAGTTACGTCAGCAGGGACGATTTGGATCCGCCCCCGTCCTGTCCGGTGGAGTTGCGCCCCTTGCCTCCCCTCTTCGTGTGCAGGGGTGGGGGGGAGGGGGTGGCGTACAGTGTGGTGTGTGACCATGGTCAGGACTGTGTGGACGGCAGTGATGAGAGCTTCTGTTATTTCCAGCCCTGCCCCATCCACAGACCACTGCCGTGTGGGAGCTCCACACAGGTGACTTGACACACAGATAGATAGATAGATAGATAGATAGATAGATAGATAGATAGATAGATAGTGTAGATAGGTGTGTGTGTGTGTGTGTGTGTGTGTGTGTGTGTGTGTGTGTGTGTGTGTGTGTGTGTGTGTGTGTGTGTTTACCTATATGATCACTTGATGCGTTCGAATGTGTAAAAGTTGCATATGTATGTGGTGTGTGTGTGTGTGTGTGTGTGTGTGTGTGTGTGTGTGTGTGTGTGTGTGTGTGTGCGTGTGTGTGTGCGTGTGTGTGTGTGTGTGTGTGGGGGGGGGGGTGGCGTGCATGTGTGTGTGTGTGTGTGTGTTGTGTGTGTGTGTGTTTGTGTGTGCATGTGCGTGTGTGTGTGTGTGCTGGGGGGGAGGGTGGCGTGCATGTGTGTGTGTGTGTGTGTGTGTGTGTGCGTGTGTGTGTGTGAATTATGTACGTGCATCATTCACTTGTGTGTGTGTGTGTGTGTGTGTGTGTGTGTGTGGCGGTGTGGTGCGCGCGCGCGCGCGCGTGCGCACATGCACATGTGCATGTTGTGTATGACTGACTCTGTGTGTGTCTGTCTGTATGTATGCGTGCGCGTGTATCCTTTCAACCGAAGTGCATATCAGAAGACATGAAGTGCAACGGACAGCCAGAATGCTTCAACGAGAGTGACGAGAGGGTCTGTGGCATGGCCCTGGACAGCAATCCCCGCTCCACACCCCCTCCCCCAGCCCTCGTCTTCCAAGTGAAGGGCATCCGGAAGACCCTGTTGATGGTGAGGAGACACCGGGGGCCCTGTCCACACACCTTCTTTCCCTGCACTGACCATGGCTACTGCCTTCAGCTGGTCTTCCGCTGCAACGGTGTCTACGACTGTCCGGGATGGGAGGATGAGGCTGGGTGTCTGGACTACACCTGCCCTGGACTCTACCGCTGCAGGGATTCTAGGATCTGTCTGCCGGATTCTGACCTGTGTGATGGTTATCCTAAATGTCCGCAGTTTGATGACGAGCTGTTCTGCCAGCTGACCTGTCCCTCAGGATGCACATGCTATGGCCTGGCCTTCGTCTGTACTGAAGTGTTTGCAGCGGAGCAGTATCGTGACTGTCGCTATCTGGACGCCGGTCAGAGCGGGTTGAAACCACAGGACCTGGTCCACAACACCCTGCTCGTTTACCTCAGCCTGGCTCGCTGCGGCCTGTCCGGGTTCTCCAACATCTCCTTGCAGAATCTGATTCACCTGGACCTCCGGGACAACCTGATCCACCACGTCAGTTCAGCTCACCTCACTCCTCTGAAGAACCTGCAGATTCTGTTGCTGGCGGGAAACCCTCTAATGGCTTCTGGGTTCTGGGACACGATGACGCGCCATGTTCCGAAGACCGTGAGGGTTTTGGATCTCTCTCGCGTGAAGTTGACGAAGCTTCGGATAAGCAAGTCTCTGCCTTACCTGCAGCGTCTGAACCTCTCGGACACTGGCGTGGACGACCTTGTGGAGCCTGGCTTCACCTTCATGACTCGTCTGAACGTCCTGGATTTACGGGGTTGTCCATTGTCCCGTTTGTCACGGCAGCTGTTTCAAGGTCTGCACCAACTGCGTGGAGTGTTCGCTGACAGTTATAGAGTCTGCTGCTCACAAACACTGCCTGTAGGCTTCAACCCAAACAACTGCAAATCCATCGCCAACAGTCTGTCTTCTTGTCACGGCTGTTGAAGAGTGGTGTTCATAGCGGTTTCTCTGGCGATATTCTCCGTTGTGTGTATCGTGGCTAACGTTGTTCATGTGGTTGTTCGAGTGTTTGTGAGACAAACTGTGAAGAGGTCGGCTTTCGACGTACTCCTCGTCCACCTGTGTGTGTCGGACTTTCTGACCGGGGTCTACCTGGCCAGTGTGGGACTGGCTGACCGTGTCTATGAGGGCGTGTACCTGTGGAAGGACACACACTGGAGACACAGCCTGACGTGTCAGCTCTCCGGCTTTCTCTTTCTGCTGTCCTGTGAAGTGTCCTCTCTGCTCGTCCTCTGTGTCACAGTGATGCACGCGGTTGAACTGTCTCCAGAACGTAGCATTCTGCGGAAAATGCCGTCAGCTCCAGCTCATCTTGCAGGCTGGCTGTGCTGGTTGTGTGGCCTTGGTGTCGCCGTCATCCCAGTGGTGTGGAATGACGGGGAAGTCTTCAGTGCCTCAGGTCTGTGCATTCCACTGCCCTTCACCACGGCCAGTCAGGGATACTTCCACATCGTCACCGTGGTGTTCTTGGGCGCCCTGCACGCGTTCAGCCTCCTGCTCCAAGCCGTCGTCTACGTCAGAACTCGGTCCAGTCTCCTGGCCGCTCTGGACACGGCGGACCAGCCTGGTTCTTCATCATCACAGGCCAGTGGCGCGGCCCGCGCCTTCCTGCCCGTGGCGGTCAGCAGGTGTGCATGCTGGATGATGCTGGCTGTCGCAGGCTGCATCCTCTGTCCTTCTGACGGCGCGTGCAGTGCGGGGGTAGAGGTGGTGGGGGTGGGGGTGGTGGCGCTGCCCCTCAGCCCCGTCCTCCAGCCTCTCATGTATAGTTATGGCGTGTGGCAGGAACGACAACTGCGGCTGTCCCAGCACAGAGTGATGCAGTTTGTGGTGGCCAGGAGAAAGGCCAGGGCGCTTTGCAGTTAAAGGGGATGGGGGGGGGGGGGGGGGGATGGGAAGCAGATCACGTGATCAAGTTATGTATTTTATAGATTGTCTCGTCAGTTTATCCATGTATCTGTCTGTGTGTGTGTGTGTGTGTGTGTGTGTGTGTGTGTGTGTGTGTGTGTGTGTGGCGCGCGGCGCGCGCGCGTTGTGTGTGTGTGTGTGTGTATGTGTGAGCGTGCGTTATTGCGAGCGTGCGTGTGTGTGTGCGTGCGTGCGTACGTGTGTGCGTGCAAGTGCGTGCAAGTATGCGTGTGTGTGTATGTGTGTGTGAGAGAGAGGACCCATGCTAAAGTACATATCTTTAAGACTATCTCATGTGTGTGTGTGTGGGGTGTGTGTGTGTGTGTGTGGTGTGTGGTGTGGGGGAGAGAGAGAGAGAGAGAGAGAGAGAGAGAGAGAGAGAGAGAGAGAGAGAGAGAGAGAGAGAGAGCAGGATAGCCATGTTTAGATTTCTCAGTTAAGCGAGTTGTTGTTGTCGTCGTACCCTGGCTAAAAGACTCCAGGGATCATCCAAACAGCCGAAGTACTTGAACACTATGGTACAAATGCATCAGCTGGGGATGAGAACATTACGTGTGTGACCGTTTTTGATTACCCCGCCACATGGGCAGCCACACTCCGACTTCGGGAGATTTTGGAGACTGATAATGTTATGCTAGGAGTTTGTCACAACTGAAGACAATCCCCGCATAGCTATGCAGAGCATAACAACATTTTGATGTAGCCTTGGTGTTCTAGCCTATGTCAACTGACCTGACACAGCCTTAAGCCAAGGCGAAGTTAAGCGTGTGATCTACGATGTAGTTATGGTCATTTAAGAGAATGCTCCCTAAACGATGTAAAACAGTTGTTTGCAAACATTAATGTCTCGGATACAGTCAGGCTTGTATGCACGCTCATCTCTACACACTGTGGACAGGCAAAATGTATATAATTATGACTGCTTTCCCATAGCATCCGTGTCTGCAACAATCCAGTTTCCCATCCTATGGTTCCGTCGACATGTCAAAAGGCAGAAAATGTGCATCATTGTCTGCAACAATCCAGTTTCCCAACCTATGGTTCCGACGTCATGTCAAAAGGCAGAAAATGTGCGTCATTCAGTTGGATTTCCCAGTCCCTGTGCATTTAAACCAAGGGGTTTTTCTTTGTCTGTTTGTTTGTTTGTTTGCTTTTTCAGATCAATTCAGCTGGATTCCCTGTTCTGATTTATAAACACACACACATGCACGCACGCAGGCACGTACGCACGCACGTACGCACACATAGACATACACATATTCTCTCTATCTATCTCCCCCCCCCCCCCCCTACAAACACGAACACAAACTCTGTCTGTCTGCCTGTCTGTCTGTCTGTCTGTCTATCTGTGTGTGTGTGTGTGTGTGTGTGTGTGTGTGTGTGTGTGTGTGTGTGTGTGTGTGTGTGTGTGTTGTCTCTCTCTCTCTCTCACACACACACACATACACACACACACACACACACAGCGCGCGCGCGCGCGCGCGCGCACGCACGCACACTACCTTCCTCTTTCGCTCTCTCTCTCTCTCCACTCTCCCTCTCTCTCTCTCTCTCTCTCTCTCTCTCTCACACACACACAAATTCTCTCTGTCTCTCTCTGTCTCTCTGTCTCTCTCTTTATCTCTTTCTATCTCTCCCCCTCTCTCTCTCTCTCTCTCCCTCCCTCCCCGCCCCTACCCTCCTCTCTCTTTTTCTCTTCCTCCCTCCCTCCCCCCCCCTCTCTCTCTCCTGAACCACAATCGAAGGGGGGCCGGGTGAGGCCTCTAATTAGGCCGTTGTGACGATGACCTTTGGCGTGACACGGGCCGCAGTGCCATAAAATCGTTCCAGGAATGTGCTGACTTGTCAACTAAAGGCTGCCGGCGTGGCGCTGAAGTGGCTGACATTTACCACAGGAGCAGCGCTGACTTCCTGGTATGATGATGATGATGATGATGGTGGTGGTGGTGGTGGTGGTGGTGGTGAGAGAGAAAGAGAGAGGAGAGAGGGAGGGAGGGGGAGAGAGAGGGGGGGAGAGAGAGACAGTCCCGTGTGTGTGTGTGTGTGTGTGTGTGTGTGTGTGTGTGTGTGTGTGTGTGTGTGTGTGTGTGTGTGTAAGACATCATCATTGTAAAATGAATATCACTCAAAGATCACTCGAAAACAAGAAATCGTAGCAGAACAGACGAACCTTTACTCAGCATCTGTTTTTCAACAACGGTTATCTACGACGCAACTTCCTAAACAAATAGCTGCGTAACTTCCTGTTTCCATTGATACATATTAAACACATACGACACTACATCCCTCCTCACCTTAGAATGGATTTCTTGTACAAAATAACATGTTGAAATATGCAATTGAATTTCAAAATTTTTAGCCAGTCTACTAATCTTGTCTTGAGTAAGTTATGATAAAATAAGTAGATAATTTTCAAATATTTAGAGTTAGTTGACCTAGTTTTGACATAGGTGAGAAAAGATGCGGCTTCGATCGAAACAATTCAAAACGATTTGGAAAAAATCACAGAACAATGTAACATGCAATGATCAAAATGACTGAGAGTCAATTAGCAAATGGACACCACTCAGAGAGCTTCGCGGAAAGTCTTTCTGCTCACTTCCATCGCTTTTAAATAATTAAGTATGAACGCAAAACAGTCAAATGATTGTCATTTCGGTCAAATGATTGTCACTTAGGAACATAATGTTTCAAATACAGAGGTTTGCGACGCTGTCGACGAGAACGTCTTTGGTGCTTCAGGGATATTTTCCTCCTCATCTTCAGTTTCTTCTGGAACTGCAGTATCAGGGGATTTGTTGAGGGATGAAGGGATCTCCTTGAAGAAGGAAGAATTTCGGGTAATTTGGTGGCTACGGGAACAGGCAGTGACCATTGTTCCTTTGCGAGCGGTCACTTTCGGAGGAGATGGGAAATAGTGGTAAGTGAGTTTGTTCTGGTTGGGTTGACGAGCCAAAACAGTGTCTCCAACCTGAAGGTTAGACTGCGTAGCATGACGTGCCAAATCTGCTGCTGTTTTCATCTTCTGTTTCTTTTCAGCATCTTTGGTGCGGATTTTCACATCAAGAGTCAGAGTTGATGATTTTTCAAGAGTAGGGAGCTTTGTTTTGATTTTCCTGTTGAAGAGTGCTTCTGCAGGACTAACTCCAGTGTGTCGCACGGAAGTTTCGTAGAAACTTGAACAGTTCTTGCTTCCATGTTTTGTTTTCAACATGTGCTGTTTGAATTGTTTTCTTGATAATAGACATAAAACGTTCAACTTGACCATTTGCTTGTGGCCAAAGAGGGTTATTTTGCGGTGTTTGAAACCTAGATAGTTGGCGAACTGAGTGAATTCATGACTGTTGAAAGGCGAGCCATTGTCAGACTTGACAATATCAGGAATGCCATGCCTTGCAAATATTGCATCTAGTCTGGGAATCACAGTCTTGGCCTTTGTTGATGACAGACCTTCTACTTCTGGGTAGCGAGAGTAAGCATCAACTACTACGAGGATGTATTCGCCAGATGGGAATGGACCAGTAAAATCAATGCTCACTTCTGACCAAGGACTTCCAGGCAATTCTGTCATTTTGAGAGGTTCTGTGGTGTGATCAATGATTGTTGCCAAACATGCTAGGCAGTGTTTGATCTTGGCTTTCACTTGACGGTCCATATGAGGAAACCATATCTTCTCACGAAGAAGTCTCTTTGTTTTAATGATACCTTGATGACCTTCGTGTGCTATATTTATAACTTGCTGCTGAAGGCTTCTAGGGATGACAATCTGTGTTCCTTCTAGGGATGACAAACTGTGTTCCTCACAGGATCACTTGATGTTCTTCACTGACAATTCATTGCAAACTGTCTTGAAGATTTGGAAACCAAACGTATCAACTGTGATGACTGATGGGGTTTGCCATACACCTGTTTTGACAGCGTACCGAACAGCTTCTAGAGTCGGGTCTTCTTTTGTTGTTTTGGCAATTTCTTGCAATGTCATTGCTTTAGGAACTGTATGGTCAACTATGAAACTGATGTATTCTTCAGCAATCTTGGATGCATGACTTGTCTTGACATCAAACTTCTCTACTGGGTGTCGATTGAGGAAGTCTGCAGGATTCTTTTCACCTGGTTGATAACGTACAGTGAAATCGTACGACTGGAGGCGAAGATTCCAACGTTCTATACGTGCTGAAGGTCTTGATGATGGATTGCTGAAGATGTTCTCAAGAGGTCTGTGATCAGAGATGACAGTTAAAGGACGACCAAAGATATACAGATGAAAATGCTCGCAAGCCCATACGACAGCAAGTGCTTCTCTTTCAGTCTGTGAATATCTGGACTCCACGTGTGTCAGTGCACGACTGGCGTAGCCAACGATGTGGGTTGTGTTTTTGTCATCTCGTTATGCAAGAAGTGCTCCAAGTCCAAATGGGCTGGCGTCAACGATGATTTCTACTGACAAATCAGGATTGTAGTAAGCCATAACTTCATTGTTGGTTAGCCGTGATTTTAGTTCTTGAAGTGCAGCATCATGTTCTGTAGTCCACTTCCATGCTGCATCCTTGTGAGTGAGATCTCGAAGTGGTTTGGTGACAGCTGCGTAGTTTGGAATGAAGCGTGAGACATAGCTTGTCAGACCGAGAAAACTTCTCATATCCTTGACATTGGTAGGGGCTGGTATCTTGGGAATTGCTTCTATTTTCTTTGGGTCTGGTGAGATGCCATGTCGACTGAAGACAAAACCATAGAATTCTATGTTATCCTTGTTGAACTCACATTTGCTTTTATTCAGGGTGAGATTTTTTTCTTTGAGAGTTGCAAAGACCTTTTTTAAAGTCTCGTCATGCTAGCTCCTTGTGGTTCTTTCCGTAAATCAAAATGTCATCACTTGTGTTTCAGGATCCAGGAATGTCCGCCAGTATCTCAGCAATATGATTTTGAAAAATTTCAGCAGCGCTGGTGACACCGAAGTTCAGGCGTTTGTAACGACGTAAGCCAACGTGCGTGGAAAAAGTTGTCATGTTTCTTGATTCTTCCTCAAGTTCCAGTTGATGATAGCCACTGTTGAGATCCAACTTAGAGAAGACTGTTGCTTGATTAAGTTTCATCAGAATATCATCAATTGTTGGCATGATGTGTCTTGTGCGCTTTATTGCCTGATTTGGAAGACGCATGTCTACACATATCCGGATTTCATCTGGTTTCTTGGGTTTTGGAGCGACTGCTATTGGTGGTACCCATGGAGTTGGCCCATCAATTTTTTCAATGATGTCTAGTTTTTCAAGTCGTTCAAGTTCTGCTTCAACTTTCTTTCTCTTATGGTAAGGAATGCGACGGTGAGGCTGTACAGTGGGCTGAACATCTGGATCAACATATAGTTTCACCTTAACATCTTTAAGTTTGCCCATTCTGTTGAAGAGTTCGGATGACTCCTCACACAGTTCGTCAGCAATGGTACATGATGAAGGTGTTGATGCCATGAAAGCAAAGTTGATCAGCTGTAATTTTTGGGAAGTATCAGCACAGAGTAAGTTTCCACTTTTGGCATGTGGTCCAGACTGAATGACATAGACAAGTGTGGATACATTGTTATCTTTGTAAGAAATAGGTGCCTGAAACTGTCCTAGCACAGTGAGTGGGTTGCGTGAGCCATACGCAAAAATCTTTGTCAATGTTGGCTTTAGATCATGGCATGTTGACAGGTTGTTGAATGTGGTTTCATCAATGACATTGATAGAAGCACCGGTATCAAGATAAAAAGGAACGGACTGACCCGATATCTTGAGGTTGACCTTGGGTGTAGACGATGAATCTGCGCTAACACCAAACACATAATCTTCTTCTGAAGAAGCTGACTCTGGTTCAATGTTCTCTTGAATGTTTACAACACGCACATTTGCTGCTTGCTTGGGTCTGAAACACACTTTTGCAAAATGTCCTGGCTTTGAGCACAAACGACATTGTTTGTCTCTGGCTGGGCAGTTGTCTCGAGGATGTCGATGACCACCACACGATCCACTAGGCTTGCTGTTTGATTGATGTGACCTCTGGTTTTGTTGACGTACACCTTGTTGTACACCACTTTTAATTTGATTTCTTTTTGGCTGGTTCCATTTTCTGCGAACAAAATTCACACTGGCTGCATCACTGGGATTTGCTTCCATCTCTGTTGCTTGAAGATCAGAAAGTTCAAGGGATCATGCTAGTTTCAATAAATTGATTAAAGTCATGTCCTCACGAAGACCACGTCTCCTGAGACGATATGAAGAATCTAGCTTTTGATCTCTCTATCAGGATCTTGGAACTCGCAATGGGCAGCTAACATACGTAGACGAGTACAGAACGTGTCGATGTTTTCACTCGGCTCCTGCTTTGCTTGACGAAACTTGAACGTTTCAAAGTCAACATTTTTTGTGGCTCAGAATGATCTGACAGCGATTTGGTGAGCGTTTTGTAGCCATCTGCGTTGTCTTGGCCTACCTGGTCTTCACTAAATGTTGTGTAGATGTCGTACACTTCTTCTCCAGCTGAGTGAAGCTGTAACGCTTTCTTTCGTCCATGGTCCGTAATGTTCGTCGCTTTCAGCATCTGTTCGAACCGCACTAACCATTTTTTCCATCTTGTGCCGACCCCGTCAGCATGAACAGAGAATGTCTCGAAGGTAGGGAGTGCAGCTGCCATAACTCGTCGCCAATGTAATAATTAATATCACTCAAAGATCACTCGAAAACAAGAAATCGTAGCAGAGCAGACGAACCTTTACTCAGCATCTGTTTTTCAACAACGGTTACCTACGACGCAACTTCCTAAACAAATTGCCGCGTAACTTCCTGTTTCCATAGATACATATTAAACACATACGACACTACAATCATCATCATCATCATCATCATCATCATCATCATCATCATCATCGTTGTTGCTGTCGTCGTCGTCGTCGTTGTTGTTGCTGTTGTCATCATCATCATCATCATCATCATCATCATCATCTTCTTCTTCTTCTTCTTCTTCTTCTTCTTCTTCTCTTCTTCTTCTTCTCTTCTTCTTCTCGTCCTCGTCCTCCTCCTCCTCCTTGCTTGCTGGCGCGGGCTTTCCTTGCCCTGTCTCTGTTGTTGCACTGCAGCTGTCCTCCTGTCTTCACATGAACTGACGTCTTCGTGGACAGAGGAGGCCTTCCAGCTCCATCCATAGCAGTTTGTTCCCACAGATCAGGGTTCATGTTAAACGCTTTCATACATGTTGTGAGAGTGTCTTTGAAGCGTTTCTTCTGACCTCCATGGGAACGCACTGCTTGTTGCAGCTCACCATAGGAAAGTCTCTTGAGCAGCTGGTGGTCTGGCATGCGAGCTTCATGATCTGCCTATCGAAGCTGAGACAACATCAGGATGTTGTGGATGCTCGGCAGGTCTGCTTGGTTGAGCACCTCTGTGTCTGGGATTTTGTCCTGCCATTTGATGTTTTAACAATCTTCTGAGGCAGGTTGTGTGGAATGATTCAGCCTCTTGGCATGCCGTTGGAGCACTGTCCACGTTTCACATGCTTAGAAGAGTGTGGGAAGAATAAGTGCCGTGCACACTTTCAGCTTGGTCTCTTGGCTGATGATGGGCAACGGTTGTGATCCTCAGCTTAGGGACACCAGCTTCACCCTGTTCTCCTGAAACAGATGTTATCAGCTTTCGAAGCTAGTATGCTGCCGTACATGTCCAGGTATCACGCTGTTTTTGCCTGTACCGGCTAGGGGGAGGTGAGAGGGCAAGCGAGGTGGAGAGGAGAGGAAGGGGCGGCTCTTTT
>CM065748.1:7851433-7856433 GCA_033310375.1 Conus canariensis | reverse complement strand
TGTTTCTGTCTGTGTTTCTGTCTGTGTTTCTGTCTATGTTTCTATCTGTGTTTTTGTCAATGTTTCTATGTTTCTATCTGTGTTTCTGTCTGTGTTTCTGTCTCTGTTTCTCTCTGTGTTTCTGTCTGTGTTTCTGTCTATGTTTCTGTCTATGCTTCTATCTGTGTTTCTATCTGTGTTTCTGTCTGTGTTTCTGTCTATCTTTCTGTCTGTGTTTCTGTCTGTGTTTCTGTCTTTTGTTTCTGTCTATGTATCTGTCTGTGTATCTGTCTGTGTTTCTGTCTGTGTTTCTGTCTGTTTCTGTCTATGTTTCTGTCTGTGTTTCTGTCTGTGTTTCTGTCTGTGTTTCTGTCTGTGTTTCTGTCTATGTATCTGTCTCTGTTTCTGTCTGTGTATCTGTCTGTGTTTCTGTCTGTGTTTTCTGTCTGTTTCTGTCTGTGTTTCTGTCTGTGTTTCTGTCTGTTTCTGTCTATGTTTCTGTCTGTGTTTGTGTTTCTGTCTGTTTCTGTCTGTGTTTCTGTCTGTGTTTCTGTCTATGTATCTGTCTCTGTTTCTGTTTGTGTTTCTGTCTGTGTTTCTGTCTGTTTTCTGTCTGTGTTTCTGTCTGTGTTCTGTCTGTGTTTCTGTCTCTGTTTCTGTCTCTGTTTCTGTCTATGTTTCTGTCTCTAAGTTTCTGTTTCAATCTGTGTTTCTGTCTGTGCTTCTATCTGTGTTCTGTCTGTGCTTCTATCTGTGTTCTGTCTGTCTTTCTGTCTGTCTGTCTGTCTTTTTTTTCTCTCTACTATTTTCATTAGCCCACTCTAACTGATTTGTTTTGTGATGTAACTTTGTGTCTTGTATGAATGTGACAGCCCCGAAATTTCAAAGGTTTGTGTGGTGATGATGTGACTTTCTGTCTTGTATGAATGTGACAGCCCCGAAATTTCAAAGGTTTGTGTGGTGGTGATGTGACTTTGTGTCTTGTATGAATGTGACAGCCCCGAAATTTCAAAGGTTTGTGTGGTGGTGATGTGACTTTGTGTCTTGTATGAATGTGACAGCCCCGAAATTTCAAAGGTTTGTGTGGTGGTGATGTGACTTTGTGTCTTGTATGAATGTGACAGCCCCGAAATTTCAAAGGTTTGTGTGGTGGTGATGTGACTTTGTCTTGTATGAATATGACAGCCCCGAAATTTCAAAGGTTTGCGTGATGGGTGGTGACTTTGTGTCTTGTATGAATGCGACAGCCCCGAAATTTCAAAGGTTTGTGTGGTGGTGATGTGACTTTGTGTCTTGTATGAATGTGACTGCCCCAAAATTTCAAAGGTTTGTGTGGTGGTGATGTGACTTTCTGTCTTGTATGAATGCGACAGCCCCGAAATTTCAAAGGTTTGCGTGGTGGTGATGTGACTTTCTGTCTTGTATGAATGCGACAGCCCCGAAATTTTAAAGGTTTGCGTGATGGTGATGTGACTTTGTGTCTTGTATGAATGCGACAGCCCCGAAATTTCAAAGGTTTGTGTGATGGTGCTGTGACTTTGTGTCTTGTATGAATGGGACAGCCCTGACATTTCAATGGTTTGTGTGATGGTGATGTGACTTTGTGTCTTGTATGAATGGGACAGCCCTGACATTTTAAAGATTTGTGTGATGGGCTGGGCTGTAGTGATTACAAGTTGAAAGTTGTCTCAAAAGGCAGATCTACGTTTCACGCTACTACCACCTCCACCACCACCGCTACTACTATTACAACAACAACAACAACAACAACAACAACTACTACTACTACTACTACTACTACTACTACTACTACTACTACTACTACTACTACTACTGCTGCTGCTGCTGCTGCTGCTGCTGCTACCACCACTACTACTACTACTATTACTACTACTACTACTGCTGCTGCTGCTGCTGCTGCTACTACTACTACTACTACTACTACTACTACTACTACTACTACTACTACTACTACTACTACTGCTGCTGCTGCTGCTGCTACCACCACTACTACTACTACTATTACTACTACTACTACTGCTGCTGCTGCTGCTGCTGCTGCTACTACTACTACTACTACTACTACTACTACTACTATTACTACTACTACTACTGCTGCTGCTGCTGCTGCTACCACCACTACTACTACTACTATTACTACTACTACTACTGCTGCTGCTGCTGCTGCTGCTCTTCTACCACGACCACTACTAGTACGACCACTACTACTACTACCACTACTACTATTATTACTACTACTACTACTACTACTACTACTACTACTACTACTGCTACTACTGCTACTGCTACTACTACTACTACTGCTACTACTACTGCTGCTGCTACCTACTACTGCTGCTGCTGCTGCTGCTACTACTACTACTACTACTACTACTACTACTACTACTACTAACTACTACTCCTCCTCTAACCCTTGCAGAGATTTTTGCTCTCCCGTCTATCTTTCTCATATCTTTCTGTACTTGCTTGGTGTCGGAGCACGCAGCCAGCAGAAATGTAAGCGAAGAAGGCAGTCACTATGCCACCCCGTTCACAGACACTATGCCACCCCGTTCACAGACACTATGCCACCCCGTTCACAGACACTATGCCACCCCGTTCACAGACACTATGCTACCCCGTTCACAGACACTATGCTACCCTGTTCACAGACACTATGCTACCCTGTTCACAGACACTATGCTACCCCGTTCACAGACACTATGCCACCCCGTTCACAGACACTATGCCACCCCCGTTCAAAGACACTATGCTACCCTGTTCACAGACACTATGCTACCCCCGTTCACAGACACTATGCTACCCTGTTCACAGACACTATGCTACCCTGTTCACAGACACTATGCTACCCCGCTCACAGACACTATGCTACCCTGTTCACAGACACTATGCTACCCCGTTCACAGACACTATGCTACCCCGTTCATAGACACTATGCCACCCCGTTCACAGACACTATGCCACCCCGTTCAAAGACACTATGCTATCCTGTTCACAGACACTATGCTACCCCGTTCACAGACACTATGCTACCCTGTTCACAGACACTATGCTACCCCGTTCACAGACACTATGCTACCCTGTTCACAGACATTATGCTACCCTGTTGACATGCACTATGCCACCCCGTTCACATACGATATGCTACCCCGTTCACAGACACTATGCTACGCCGTTCACAGACACTGTGTTACCCCGCTCATAGACACTATGCTACCCCGTTCACAGACACTATGCAACCCCGCTCACAGACACTATGCTATCCCGTTCACAGACACGAAACTACCCTGTTCACAGACACTATGCTACCCCGTTCACAGACACTATGCCACCCCCGTTCAAAGACACTATGCTACCCTGTTCACAGACACTATGCTACCCCGTTCACAGACACTATGCTACCCTGTTCACAGACACTATGCTACCCTGTTGACATACACTATGCCACCCCGTTCACATACGATATGCTACCCCGTTCACAGACACTATGCTACGCCGTTCACAGACACTATGTTACCCCGTTCACAGACACTATGCTACCCCGTTCACAGACACTATGCCACCCCGTTCACAGACACTATGCTATCCCGTTCACAGACACGAAACTACCCTGTTCACAGACACTATGCCACCCCGTTCACAGACACTATGCTACCCCGTTCACAGACACTATGCTATCCCGTTCACAGACGCGAAACTACCCCGTTCACGGACACTATGCACCCCGTTCACATACAATATGCTACCCCGTTCACAGACACTATGCTACGCCGTTCACAGACACTGTGTTACCCCGTTCATAGACACTATGCCACCCCGTTCACAGACACTATGCAACCCCGCTCACAGACACTATGCTATCCCGTTCACAGACACGAAACTACCCTGTTCACAGACACTATGCTACCCCGTTCACAGACACTATGCCACCCCGTTCAAAGACACTATGCTACCCTGTTCACAGACACTATGCTACCCCGTTCACAGACACTATGCTACCCTGTTCACAGACACTATGCTACCCTGTTGACATACACTATGCCACCCCGTTCACATACGATATGCTACCCGTTCACAGACACTATGCTACGCCGTTCACAGACACTATGTTACCCCGTTCATAGACACTATGCTACCCCGTTCACAGACACTATGCCACCCCGTTCACAGACACTATGCTATCCCGTTCACAGACACGAAACTACCCTGTTCACAGACACTATGCCACCCCGTTCACAGACACTATGCTACCCCGTTCACAGACACTATGCTATCCCGTTCACAGACGCGAAACTACCCCGTTCACAGACACTATGCTACCCCGTTCACAGACACTATGCTACCCTGTTCACAGACACTATGCTACCCCGTTCACAGACACTATGCTACCCTGTTCACAGACACTATGCTACCCCGTTCACAGACACTATGCTACCCTGTTCACAGACACTATGCTACCCGTTCACAGACACTATGCTACCCTGTTCACAGACACTATGCTACCCCGTTGAGGACACTACGCTCCCCCGTTCAGCCAACCCAGCTCCAGACAGTGGCGTAGGGAAAAGGCAGCGGCGACTGAATGACGACGGGTGGTGGTTCCCCAACCATTCCTTTACTGTGTGTACACACACCACACACACCACACACACACAAAACACACACACACACACACACCACCACACACCACACACACACACACACACACACACACACCACACACAACACACACACACACACACGCACACACACACACACACACACACACCACACACACACACACACACACACACACACACACACACCACACACACACACACACACACAACACACACACACACACACACGCACGCAAGCACACACTTACACAACACACACACACACACACACACACACACACACACACACAGAACACGACTTGCAAGAAGGCCGGGGGGGGGGGGGGGGGGGGGGGGCGGACACAGCCAACGAAAAAGACGGGAGGGGATGTAACGTGTAAG
>CM065748.1:7831433-7836433 GCA_033310375.1 Conus canariensis | reverse complement strand
GACACACACACACAGACAGAGAGACAAACAGACAGAGAGACAGAGAGAGACAGAGAGAGAGACAGAGAGAGACAGAGAGAGAGGACAGAGAGAGACAGAGAGAGAGAGAGAGACAGAGAGAGAGAAAAGAGAGAGAGAGAGAGACAGACAGACAGACAGAGAGACAGAGAGAGACAGAGATAGAGAGAGAGAGAGAGACAGAGAGAAAGAGAGAGAGTGCGTGTGCGTGTGCGTGTGTGTGTGTGTGTGACACATTGACATCAATGATTGTTCGGTCGTTTTTTTAGAGGTGTGTTGTGTGTGTGTGTGTGTGTGTGTGTGTGTGTGTGTGTGGTGTGTGTGTGTGTGTGTGTGTTAGGTCTTCAATTTAACGTCTATACACATTATGTGGTGTGTGTGTGTGTGTGTGTGTGTGTGTGTGTGTGTGTGTGTTGTGTGTGTGTGTGTGTGTGTGTGTCAAGTCAAGTCAAGTCAAGTCAAAATTATCTTTATTGAGGGTTAAAGAATAAGCTTTCCAGCTTTTTTACATCCTGCCCTCATAAACAAGAAAGAAACTAATTGAACAAATAACCACAAGCTCAAAAAACATTTTTAAAACACACAATTTCTTTCATGCAAATACATAACTCTCATATGAAATCTGAAACAATAATGAAACTATTGTTGGAACTTCAAGTTCAAGCACAGAGAGAGAGAGAGAGAGAGAGAGAGAGAGAGAGGAGAGAGAGAGAGAGAGAGAGAGAGAGAGAGAGAGAGAGAGAGAGAGAAAGATGGGGATAAGGGGATTGTATTAATGGAAATGACTTCAATTGATGCGCAGAGTTTCTATCAAATGCATTTTTAGTGCTTTTTAAAATGTATATTTTGAGCGACATGAGTTTATGGAGGAAGGCAAATTATTCCATGCGGTCCCTCCAGAGTACAGAAAACTTGATTTACATCGAGGTCTGGGAAGAGACAGTTTATGTGTATGTCTGTTACTATTGAAGACAAAGCTGTCAAAGATTATCTTCGGGGCTGATCCATTCATTACATTGTACATGCACAAGCATTTGTTGAAGTAGAGTCTGTCTTTAAATGGAAGAATATTTAAAGTTTTGTAATCACTCTTTGTCAAGGTATTGGATTTCAACTGAATTAATTTAATGGCCCTTTTATGCAGACGACTTACTAGTTTCAGATTAGTTTCACTGGCATTATCCCATAACGTGGATGCATAACTGATAAGAAAAAGAATGTGCGCATGAAAGAATATCTTTCTGGAGTGAAGATTTAGAAATTTTTTTTATCTTTGAAAGTTCATATATTCTCTTAGAAATACGTTTTCCAAGATCCGCAATGTGGTAAGACCAAGATAAATCGTTGTCAATGATAACACCTAAAACTTTATGCGATGTAACCTCTTCAATCTTTTGTCCTTGGGCATGTAATGGCGCAAATGAGGATGTCATTTTCTGTCGTTTCTGGCGTGTAGTGACATACATGCATTTGGTTTTACTAGCATTGAGGGACATATGATTCATTTCTGTCCATGTAATTAGCTTGTTGATATTTTTCTGCAGGTTATTTACCAGTTCAGTAGGGTTACTACTGTGAGATTGTAATGAGGTATCATCAGCAAACATTTCACAACAACATTCTATAAACAATGGTAAGTCATTTATATAAATAGAAAAGAGTAGGGGCCCCAATACAGACCCCTGAGGGACACCAAATTGTAAAGGGAGTAACTTTGACCTTTTGGAGTTGATTTCAACAAGCTGTTGACGATCAGTGAGAAACAAGGTAAAGAATCTTAAGGCTGTATTCGATCCTTTGTAACACATAAGCTTTTTTTTATTAGAAGGGAGTGGTTTATAACATCAAACGCTTTTGCAAAATCTACAAAAAGAATTCCAGTAAGGTCATTATTGTTAATATTCGTAAGACATCTATCTATAAGTTGTACAAGACCAGTGTGACAAGAGTGATTTTCTCGAAAACCTGACTGATTTCATGAATCAGATCGTAATATTTAAGATGAGAATATAGGTGTGTTTGAACATGTTTTTCGAGTGGTTTAGACAACAGGGATAATATTGAGACAGGTCTATAGTTTGAGAGATTGGTGGGATCGCCTTTTTTATATAGAGGTATAACTTTTGCTTGTTTAAATCTTAAGGGAAAGTGGCTTTTATCAATACACAAATTATAAACGTAAGTGAGTGTCTCAGCAATGGTCAATGAAGCGATTTTTAGTATCTTGCCATCAATTCCATCTAAGTCCCTTGTCCCTGACTGTTTTAAGTGTGTTAAATAATCAAATACTTCATGTAATGACAATGGTGGTATGTCAAAACACGAAGAAATGTTTTTACATCGACAGTATTTTTCTAACATACATAGATCATTGTACTTTGTTTTATCATTTACAATAACATCCTTAGTTATATTTGCAAAATGAAAGTTGAAGTCTTCTGGTGACATTTCTTTTATTGGATTTTGCATTCTTGAATTATTGTTAGTCAAGAGATTGATAGCTTTCCAAATTAAGTTTGAATTTTGAGAAGACGAAATTAAATTTTGAAAATATTGTTTCTTTGCTTTTCTCTTCATGGAATTTACTTTATTCCTTTGTTTTCTGAACGACACTTTATCCTTTGACTTGAGGATATGCTCTCTTTTGTATATCTCATTGTCGATCTCCTTTGTTAACCATGGGGGTTTAATGACATGTTTCACTCTTTTTCTTACAAACGGCGCGTGTTTATCATATACTGAATTGAATGTACTTATCCAAAAGTTCACAGCATCGTCAGGGTTCCTAATCTGATAAATGTAATCTAATTCAGAGTGAAGCAAATCATTAAGGAAGGCATTTTTATCAAAATGCGTGAAGCGTCTATAACAAATTTCCTTATGTCCAGACTTAGGAATTTTGACACCTTTCTTTGACCATGTTAGACAAACTGAACAATGGTCACTACAGCCTGTCTGTACAGAACACATTTCCACTATGTTATCTTTTGTGTTGACGTAAATGTGATCAATAAGAGTTTCCGTTTGTTCAGTGATTCGAGTAGGACGATCGATTATTTGTTCCAACCCATACATTGCATAAGTATGACTCCATTTAGTCCCAGGCACAGTTAAGTCTATGTTAAAGTCTCCAAAAAGAATAATTTCCTTTGATTCCAGTATTGCGGCATCCATCATTAAATAAAACCTATCGAACCAATCAGTGGTTTCTGCTGGGTTTCTGTATAGGAATCCTACCATTACTGGCTTACAGTGTTTAAGATTTAATTCTATCCAGACGGATTCTACGTTGTATTTTTCAAGATACTCTTTTCTTTTGAAGGTTAATGATTTAGCAAGGTAAAGAAGTAAACCTGTTGTTCTAGGTGCTTTTGGGTCTAATCGGATTGCATCATAATTTGGCATGCACATATCAGAATCTGGAATAATATGGGTTAGCCAAGACTCTGCTATACAAAACACATGAAAGCTATTACCATTGTTGTGAAATATTGCAGCGATTTCATCTGTCTTATTTCTGGCACTGTTTATATTTAAATAACCGATGCGAAGTCCCTCTTTTGAAGGCCATATATCTAAAGTAGATGACATGATGACTATTTAAGTGCACTGCGTATACTAACAAAAAAGGCGCATTACACGCAGTTCTTACGATCGGAAATCAAAGGCGGTTAATACATCAGATCATGTAGTTGTAAGTCCAGAAATTGCCGGTGAAAAAGATATTCACAAGAAAAAAAAGAAAACTATAGCGGTAACAATATAAAATTATGATCAAACCATGAACACAACAGAAAGCGTGAAACCCTTGTCAGATATGGATAGGTTGTCCGCCAAAAAATGTTGTTTCTTCTGCTCCCTGAAAGGAGAAAAAAAAATCTTGTATATATTGAAAAAAAAAAAACCCTTTAGAAAACGGCCTTTGTTCAACCAACGCAACAACAGTAATTTAGAATACCCTAAAATACAAAAGAACACTTGTAATTAGAAGAAAAAATATATGCACGCACACGTCACTTATGACACGCTACGCAATAAAACAAACAAACAAACAAAAACGTCAGTACAAATCCAGCAACAAATCGAAAGAGGAGTCTGCAAAAGAATGATGGGCTCCATTCAAGTTCAGCAACTGCAATATTCATACACACACGCACGTGCACATATACACGAGCACGCACGCACGAACACACACACACACACACACACACACACACACACACCACACGCGCGCGCGCGCGCGCGCGCACGCATACTCACACACATTGTGTTCTCAACACGGAAATGGGCTCTGGTAAATATGGCGAGAATTCATGTAGTATGCCATCAGTCTCAAAAAATGGTCGTATGGAATAGCAGGGACTGTTTGTGTCATGTTCACGGGAATGTCGGGTCTAAAGATCCGTTCATGCATCCTTCCACCTTGAACTGAGGGAACTGTATTTGTTCCAGAGTAGTGGGGATAATATGATTGGGATTCACTGGACTGACTTGTTGGAACTTCGTTATGTGTGGAAGGGAAGGGTGGGGAGGTTGGGCCCTGGAACGTTCTAGCAGAGGTACTTGACATTTGTTTTGGTAAGCGGTTTTCTCTGTGAAAAAGAGGGGGATAATGATTCATTGATTCCATAGGAGGACAGTCACGGGGTGGGATATTGCTATGCTGACTGAATTCTGAGTCTGTATTCCCTAGACTATTCTGTGGATACCGATTGCTGTTTTTAAAGTTGTTTGGGTATGTATTACCACGAAATCTCGGGGCGACATGTTCTTTTGGTTTTGATTTAGACTCAAAGGCTTGAGAGTGGGAAAAGGTTTTCCTGAGATTCAGTGCAAGTCTAGCAGCGCCTGCTTCACTGGGATGAACAAGACTGGCGTACAGAGCCAGTTTGGGTTTACCTGTACTAGTTGTGAAGGTGGGGTAGTTATCAATGAAGCCCGAGTTCAGGATTTCACAGGCTTTTTGCATGTTCATATTGGAT
>CM065748.1:7823933-7826433 GCA_033310375.1 Conus canariensis | reverse complement strand
AACAACAACAGCAATTACATCGACTAGAAAAATTAATACTGTTTCTATTCACTTTATTTCTTATGTTCCATATTTCTAGCCACAGACTTCAAGAAGAAGAAGAAGAAGAAGAAGAAGAAGAAGAAGAACGATGATGATGATGATGATGATGATGATGATGATGAACAACAACAACAACAATAACAACAAGAAAAAGAAAAAGAACAAGAACAAGAACAAAGAACAAGAAGAAAAGTGTGAAATACAGTTCACCACGCACTCAAGGTGGAAAGCTTGCTACCTGAATCGGAAACGCACCGCGCTCGTTTTTTTTTTTTTTTTTTTTTTTTTTTCGTTTTTTTTTTTTTTTTTCGTTTTTTTTTTTTTTTAAATCTTGTTTTTCGTTTTTTACTAGCCCAGTCAGCACTTAAAGTCATTGACAAAGCTGTGCGCACAGTGGCGGCTTAGTTCTTCCCAAGCCTCAGAGTCAAGGGGACCCCACAGTCAAGCTGTCAAATGAAGGGTCTGGGCCGTAGAGGCTTTACAGCAAGGCACTGGAGACACTGGTCGTTAATCTTGTTGTTGCAGTTGTCGCAGGGAGAGAGAGCGGGACAAGGGAGATCAATGAGAAAATACAAGAAAAAAAATTGGGTGGGACGATCGACGGGTACATGGAAGGAGAAAGGGAGAAGGCGTGCGGTGGGGGTGGTGGGGGTGAGACTGGAGGAGAGAAAGGGTTGTGGTGGAGAGAGAGAGAGAGAGAGAGAGAAGAGAGGGGGGGGGGAGGGAGAGAGACAGAGAGAGAGAGAGGTATTCAGAGAGAGAGAGAGAGAGAGAGAGAGAGAGAGAGAGGGGGGGGGGAGGGAGGAGAGGGACTTTGAAACACCGCAATCGTCATCTGTCTCTCATATAACATAGAAGTTGTGAAATGTTCGTCCTAGAATCATCGTGCAGAGAGTACAGTTTGCTTCAACTGACATGGAAAGTTACACTATGTGAGTCATCGTGCAGAGGGTACAGTTTGCTTCAACTCACATAGAAAGTTACACTAACTATGTGAATCATCGTGCAGAGGGTACAGTTTGCTTCAATTGACATAGAAAGTTACACCATGTGAGTCATCATGCAGAGGGTATAGTTTGCTTCAATTGACATAGAAAGTTACACTATGTGAATCATCCGTGCAGAGAGTACAGTTTGTTTCAACTGACATAGAAAGTTACACTAACTATGTGAGTTGCCTACGCTCCCGTCATTGAAGCGACACAACCCTCTGGGTCCAGGGTTCAAATCTCCTACGGCACGCAGTTTCTCTATGTCTGTCTGTCTGTCTGTCTGTCTGTCTCTCTCTCTCTCTCTCTCTCTCTGAATTAGAAACCAAATTGTAAATTTTGGTCTGTGCTTTTTCGTACCTATCTCTTTCACATGTTAATGTCAGGCTTCCTAATTTGTCAATACTGTAAGTCTGCTCATGATTGGTAGCTGAGAAGAGTGTGATTCACCTGCTGAAAGACGTGTCCCTCACGTTCGTTCCCAACAGCCGCTTTGTGTCGCTCTTTCTGATAGATTGTGACCCGGTGTTCTCTTCGGAGTGCACGTGAGACCTCATCATGGTGATTACCAGGCTGTGCCTAGAGTTGTGCTGTCTTCCACTGTCAGCAGAACAGCAACGAGTGAGGCTACGGGATGCACACGGCAGTTGCTTGACGGTGGCGGTTTTTGCCGGTGGGCTCTGCAGTCATGAAATACGGGCTGATACACCCATGGGAACGCTCCCATGGAGGTTCTGTCGTGTCACATCTAGTGGCTATTACACAATGGCATCTACCAGGGAGCAATTATGTCCCTTGATGTCTTAATGGGATACCCTGTGCATGCCTGCACCCTATGTGAACACAGCGCAGGCTTCCAAGGGTGGTGCAGGATTGCTCCCAGCTGGTTTGTTCGGCAGTTGAGGACAGTACTTCCCTGGGTCCCACCTGTGCCTACGGGTGTATCTTTTCTCTTCTTTTAAACAGCCGCTTTGTGTCGCTCACCTTTCTGATAGCGACAGTCAGTGCGTTCGTCTATCTGTCCAGTCACTGATCTTTCAAAGTGGGCTGGGTTGAGACAGGTAAGGTTTAAAAAAAAAAAAAAAAAAAGGACGGGGGCTGAGATGTGGAGTGGGGGTCAAAAGTGAGCTGACACCGTTCAGGGTCACTGTTATTGTCTTGTGTAAGGTCAGGGTAAGGTTAAGTGGTTTTTGGGTTTTAAGCTGCCCTATGATAAGAGAATGAAGGGGCGTTTTTGCTATGATGTTGGTCTTCATTTAAAAAAAAAAGCGGGGGGTGGGGGGTGGGGGAGGGAAGGAGGGAAGGTGTTTGACGGAAGGTTAAAGTAAAGACAGTGCGCCGAAGCCGAAGATATACACGACTCCATGGAGCACTTATCTCCTCATTGGTCACATGTGAGAATTTGATTCAGTCCAATTTCATTCCTGGGTCGATTTAATCATCATTGCACTTGCATGGTTATCGCTAAC
>CM065748.1:7816433-7818933 GCA_033310375.1 Conus canariensis | reverse complement strand
GATGATGATGACGGTGGTGATGATGATGATGATGATGATGATGACGACGACTATAATGATAATGGTAATAATAACAATAATCATGATGATAGTGATGATGATGATAATGATAACAATAACAATAATGACAATAATAATGATGATGATCATAATAATCATTATAAATTAATAACAATAATGATAATGATAACGAAAAGAGCAATAACAACAAGAACCGCAGGCGTAACACGAGTCGCAGAAATAACAAGAGCTGCAAATGGAACAAGAGCTGCGACGCAACAAGAGCTGCAAACAGTACAAAAATCGCAAACGGAACAAGAATCGCAAACGGAACAAGAGTCACAAAGGGAACAAAAGTCGCGAACATAACAAGAGTCGCAAAATGGAACAAGAGTCGCAAAATGGAACAAGAGTCGCAAAACGGAACAAGAGTCGCAAAAGGAGCAAAAGTCACAACATAACAAGAGTCGCAAAATGGAACAAAAGTCGCAAAACGGAGCAAGAGTCGCAAAAGGAACACAAGAGTCGCAAAACGGAAGAAAGGTCGCAAAACGGAGCAAGAGTCGTAAAACGGAGCAAGAGTCGCAAAAGGAACAAAAGTCGCAAAACGGAGCAAGAGTCGCAAAAGGAACACAAGAGTCGCAAAACGGAAGAAAGGTCGCAAAACGGAGCAAGAGTCGTAAAACGGAGCAAGAGTCGCAAAAGGAACAAAAGTCGCAAAACGGAGCAAGAGTCGCAAAAGGAACACAAGAGTCGCAAAACGGAAGAAAGGTCGCAAAACGGAGCAAGAGTCGTAAAACGGAGCAAGAGTCGCAAAAGGAACAAAAGTCGCAAAACGGAGCAAGAGTCGCAAAAGGAACAAAAGTCGCAAAACGGAGCAAGAGTCGCAAAAGGAACAAAAGTCGCAAAACGGAGCAAGAGTCGCAAAAGGAACACAAGTCGTAAACAGAGACAGCTCTGTCTCCCTCTTTTATCTTCCATCCTGTATTCCCTGTTGACGTTGACCTTTGACCTCTCTCTCTCTCTCTCTCTCTCTCTCTCTCTCTCTCTCTCTCTCTCTCTCTCTCTCTCTCTCTCTCTCATCCATAACTGCATACGACAACGGTAACCTAACCAAACTGCTTCGCTCTGGCGATTAATGAATGTGCATCATCACATTCTACAGCACACATCGTGACGAGTCAGTAAATGATACATAGGAATGCATGCGGGGGACGGGGGAGGGGGGGGGGGGGGGGCGGGGGTACAAGCAGAGCAGGCGCGCGCGCGTGCAAACACACACACACACACACACACAACACCACACAACACAACACACACACACACACACACACACACACACACACACACACCACACACACGTGCGCGCGCGTACGCATGCACGCACGCACATACACACACACCACACACACCACACACACACACACACACACACACACACACACACACACACATCACACACACACACACACACACACACCACACACACACCACACACAGTCACACACACACACACACACACACACACACACACACACACACACACACACACACACAACACACACACACACACACACACACACACACACACACACACACACACACACACATACGGAGGGGAGAGAGAGAGAGAGAGAGAGAGAGAGAGAGAGAGAGGCAGACAGACAGACAGACAGACAGACAGAGAGGCAGAGACAGAGACAGAGACAGAGACAGACAGACAGACAGACAGATGGAGAGACAGCATGATCCACTTGTTGCTGACAAGGTAAATTGTGTCATATCACATGTAATTATTGTTGATGATGTTTGTGTTGTGTTAATTCAGTGGGCTGCCTCATATTAACATCCCCCCCCCCCCCCCCATTCTTTTTATGAGAAAGAGAGAGAGAAGAGAGAGAGAGAGAGAGAGAGAGAGAGAGCGAGAGAGAGAACATCATGCATTTTTTCCCATTCTCACACGTGTTGCATGACAAGTAGTGGCGATGATGATGATGAATTAGGTTGTTATTATGTAGTTGGTAGGTTGCCTCTTATCCACTTCATCTTTTCTCCGCCAGTTTGTGCCACACGCAGAGACAGACAGAGAGAGAGACAGAGACAGAGACAGACAGACAGACAGAGACAGAGAGAGACAGTGACAGAGAGCACGCTGCGGCGCGCGCGCGCACACACACAAACACACACACACACACCACACACATACACACATACATACAGAGAGACAGACAGACAAAGAGACAGACAGATAGACATCAGACAGACAGATAGGCAGACAGACAGACAGCTCGGCACACAGGCAGACAGACAGACAGACAGAGACAAAAAAAAACAGAAAAAGAAAAAGACAAATAAACAGAGACAGACAGACAGACAGACAGACAGACGAACGGACGGACATTCAGACGGACAGACAGACACACAGACATGTAGACTGAATGCTGACAGACAGACAAACAGACAGAAATGTCATGACAAGAAAACAGAGAGAGAGAGAGAA
>CM065748.1:7808933-7811433 GCA_033310375.1 Conus canariensis | reverse complement strand
AAGGTTCTCGGACTATGTGAGACCCGATGGAACGGAAACGGCCAGACCAGATTATCTACAGGAGAAACCATTATCTATTCCGGACATGAAGACATGGACCACGACCACACCCAAGGAGTCGCGCTTCTGTTGGCGCCAGAGGCTATGAGAGCGCTGGTGGCATGGGAACCGGTCTCATCAAGACTTATGGCAGCCAGGTTCAACTCCAAGGGAAGGAAGACCTCCATCATACAGTGTTACGCACCAACTAACGCAGCACAGGAAGAAGAAAAGGAAAACTTCTACAGTTCTTTGCAGTCGCTTTTGGACCGGACTCCGAGAAGAGACATGAAGATCGTCATGGGCGACTTGAACGCCAAGGTGGGGGATGACAACACAGGCAAAGAATTCATCATGGGCAGACATGGCGTTGGTACCTGCAACGAGAACGGAGAGCTACTCACAGACTTCTGTTCCTTCAACGACCTAGTCATAGGCGGTACCATCTACCCACACAAAAAGATCCACAAGACCACTTGGACTTCACCAGATGGAAAGACTGACAACCAGATCGACCACTTCACCATCGACCGTAAGTGGAGACGCAGTATGCAGGATGTCAGAGTAAGGCGCGGCGCTGACGCAGCCTCGGACCATCAGTTGCTGGTGGCGACACTGAAGACCAAGCTGAGATCCTTCTGTGACTCTGCTGGAAGACCACACCACAAGTTCAACATACAGTTTCTGAAAGACAAGAAGAAAGCGGAAGAGTTCAACTGTGAAGTCAGAAACAGGTTCGAGGCGCTAGCAGAGCTGGCCGAAGAGACAGTGGAGAACTACTGGACAGAAGTACAGAAGACCTGGAAGGAGGCGTACACCAAGGTTCTGGGGAGGAGAGAGAGAGAGCAGAAGGAGTGGTTGACGATGGAGACGTGGGAGAAGATAGAGAGGAGGAGAGAGGGAAAGCAGGAGATCAACAGATGTCACGACCAACAGATGAAGGCGGACCTCAGAGCACAGTATTGGGAGATGAACCGAGAAGTGAAGAAGAGTGCAAGGCATGACAAAAGACAATTTGTGCACAATCTGACAGAAGAGGCAGAATCAGCAGCCAGACAGAACAACATGAAGAGAGTGTATGAGATCACCAGGGCCCTGTCAGGAAAGAGATTCAACCCGAGTAAACCAGTCAAGGACAAGAACGGGAAAATCATCGCAAGCGACGAGGAGCAAAGAAGAAGATGGGTGGAGCATTTTGAGGAAGTCCTCAACCGACCACCACATCTAGAGGACTTGGATTTTGCGGATGACATCAGCCTTTTGTCTCACAAACAACAACACGCCCAGGCCAAGCTAATCAGACTCGCAGAGGAGGCAGAAAAGACCGGCCTAAAGATCAACACCAAGAAAACAGAGGTGATGCGGATGAACAACCGACTCAACCAACCACTGCAGCTACACGGAAAGGACCTGACGGAAACAGACCGTTTCGTCTACTTAGGAAGCGTGGTCAATACTGATGGCGGCGCAGACGATGACGTTAAAAGCCGGATCAACAAAGCAAGGGTAGCGTTCAACACCCTGCGACCCATCTGGAACTCCAAAGCCCTATCCCAGCGCAGCAAAGTCCGCATCTTTAACACCAACGTCAAGGCAGTCCTTCTCTATGGAACCGAGACATGGCGGGTAACCAACACCATCACCAGGAAGATACAGACATTCGTCAACAAATGCCTGCGCCACATCCTCAACATCAGGTGGCCGGAGAAGATCTCGAACGCTGACCTATGGAAAAGAACCAGCCAGAATCCGATCGACCAGGACATCAAGAAAAGAAAATGGGGCTGGATAGGCCATACGCTCCGCAAACCCACAGACAACGTCACAAGACAAGCACTAGAGTGGAACCCACAAGGAAAAAGGAAAGTGGGACGGCCAAAACAGTCGTGGAGAAGATCCGTCGAGAGCGAAGTGAAGGAAGCCGGAATGACATGGACTCGGCTGAAGAGAACAGCCCAAAACAGAGTCCGTTGGCGTGGTGTTGTTGCGGCCCTATGCTCCACTGGGAGACAACAGGACTAAGTCAAGTAAGTCAAGTATGACAGAACTTATAGTATTTATTTGATTGCTGCTGTCAATTTTAGCAGTTTGTTTCTGCAAGCAGGTGTGCGTGTGTGCGTGTGTGCGCGCGCGCGCGCGCGCGTGTGTGTGTGTGTGTGTGTGTGTGTGAGTGTGTGTGTGCGTGCGTGCGTGTGTGTGTGTGTGTGTGTGTGTGTGTGTGTGTGTGTGTGTGCGTGCGTGCGTGTGTGTGTGTGTGTGTGTGTGTGTGTGTGTGAGTGTGTGTGTGTGTGTGTGTGTGTGTGTGTGTGTGTGTGTGTGTGTGTGTGAATTTGGTTTAAGCTAAAATCAAAACATAAATGTCTCTTTCATTCTTTGTTTTCTTTGTGTGTGTAGTCAGTTTACTTGTTTGTTGGTTGGTTGATTCTTTGTGTCTTTTTTTTTTCGGGGGGGGGGGGGGGGG
>CM065748.1:7791433-7798933 GCA_033310375.1 Conus canariensis | reverse complement strand
CCGGTGTCATGGGAGAATATTACAATCTAATGTACAAGGGTAAGGTCAATTTGATGTATAGGTGTGTACCGGCGAGTTGGCATAAGACAGAGTTTCACACATGGTTAGAGAATCTTGTTTCCTGTTAACAGCTCATATTTTGTCTGTTTCCTGTTAACAGCTCATATTTTGTCTGTTTGTTGTTAACAGCTCATATTTTGTCTGTTTCCTGTTAACAGCTCATATTTTGTCTGTTTGTAGTTAACAGTTCATATTTTGCCTGTTTCCTGTTAACGGCTCATGTTTTGCCTGTTTCCTGTTAACGGCTCATATTTTGTCTGTTTCCTGTTAACAGCTCATATTTTGTCTGTTTCCTGTTAAAAAGCTCATATTTTGTCTGTTTCCTGTTAACAGCTCATATTTTGCCTGTTCCCTGTTAACGGCTCATATTTTGTCTGTTTCCTGTTAACAGCTCATATTTTGTCTGTTTCCTGTTAACAGCTCATATTTTCTGCTCATCAGTGTGAGTCATCTTTGGTGCTCCATTCTCTGCATAGGGAAGCAGTTTCGGACAGCATGGCTGTCTAATGTAGGGCACATTGATTATACTGTTGTTGATTAGATTTTCTCTTAACAGCACACATAGTTTCTGGCATCCTGGAATCGAAAAACTGTTGCTGTTGACTGATATCTAGATATAGTGCAAATAGTTTTGCTTGTTTGCTTGTTTTTGTTGTTTTGCGCTCGATTGTAGACGGTATAACGTCCTCACGTGAACTTCAAACAACAGCGATTTCACGGAGTTTGGCAATGACGGTAGATATGACGTGGGAATGGCAGTAGTATACATGTACCTGTTGTCTATGTCTTTTCACTCAACATATTTTTCTTTAGTTTGTGGAACATGTGACATAATGTGCACTTTTCAACAGCAACATCGAGGAACAAAACAAATGATGAAGGAACGGAATCAGAGAGAAATAGCAAGACTTCAGAACCAGTTATATGACAGCGTTGTCTTTTCATGCTCTCTCTCTCCCTCTCTCTCTCTCTCTCTCTCTCACACACACACACACACACACACACACACACACACACACACACACAATCAGACAGACAGACGGACAGGAAGACAGACACAGAGAAAGACAGACAGACAGACAGACAGAGATAGAGACAGACAGACAAACACAGATACGGAGATAGAGATAGACAGACAGAGACAGACAGACAGACACAGAGGCAGAAACAGAGACGGGGATTACAGAAAGACAGAGAGACAGACAGTCAGACAGAGAGAGAGAGAGAGAGAGAGAGAGAGAGAGAGAGACAGACAGACAGACAGAGACAGAGACAGAGACAGAGACAGAGAACACACAGGGCCAGGGAGACAGACAGACAGACAGACAGAGAGAACACACAGGGCCAGGTAGACAGACAGTCAGACAGACAGAGAGAGAGAGAGAGAACACAGGGCCAGGTAGACAGACAGTCAGAAAGATACAAACTCACACGCCCGCAGTCACTTTCATAATGAAATTCAAACACACTAATCCCCCCCCCCCCTCCACCTTCCCAGTCGCTCCCACTGGAAACCTATCCCTGAACGAAGACACTGCTCGGGGCAACTGGAGTTCTGACCCACGCTAGTTAGATAGGTAGGTAGGTATGGCTGGTATGTTGGTATGTCGGTATGTCGGTACGTTGGTATGTTGGTATGGTGGTATGTCAGTATGTTGGTATGTTGGTATGCTGGTAAGTTGGTATGTTGGTATGTTGGTATGGTGGTATGTTGGTATGGTGGTATGTTGGTATCTCGTATGGTGGTATGTACGGTATGTGGTCTGTTGTGGTATGTTGGCATCTTGAGTATGGTGGTATTGTGGTATCTTGGTACGGTGGTTATTGTTTGGTATATTGGTATGGGTATTTGGTATGATCTGTATGGTGGTATTTGGTATCTTGGTGTATGTTATTATGTTGGTATAGTTGGTATGTGTATGTGGTATCGGTAGGTATGTTGATATCTTGGTATGGTATGTTAGATATCGTTGGTATGTGCATGTTGATATGTTGGTATGTAGTATGTTGGTAGGTGGTAATTTGGTATGGAGGGTATGTTGTAATGTAGTATGTTGTATATCTTCGTATGGTGGTATGTATGATATGTGGTATGTTGTATAGATTGTAGTTGAGTATGGTAGTATGTTGGTATATGTTGGTATGGTATGAGTATGTTGGTATGGTGGTATGTTGGTACTTAGTATGTGTGTTGTATGGTGGTACTGTTGGTATGTTTTTGGGTATGTGGTATGGTGATATGTTGGTTATGGTAGTATGTTGATATGTTGGTATGTAGTATGTTGGTATGTTGGTATGGTGTTATGTTGTATGTTGATAGTTGTATGTGTATGTTGGTATGTGTATGTTGTATGTGTATGTGGTATGTTGGTATGGTAGTATGTTGGTATGTATGGTATGGTGGTATGTTGTATGGTGGTATGTTGGTATGGTAGTATGTTGGTATGTTGGTATGTGGTGACAACCTGGAAGGCATTGCCGCCCTGTTTGTTGTGGATGATGGTGGTGTATATGATGATGATGATAAATGATGATGATGATGGTGGTGGTGGTGGTGGTGGTGATGATGATGATGATGGTGGTGGTGATGAAGAGATGATGATGATGATGATGATGATGATGATGGTGGTGGTGGTGGTGGTGGTGGTGGTGGTGGTGATGATGATGGTGGTGGTGATGATGATGATGATGATGATGGTGGTGGTGGTGGGGGTGGTGGTGGTGGGGTGTGGTGATAGTGATGACGACAAGGAGGATGAGGATTAGGAGGAGAAGGAGAAGGAGGAAGTGTTGTGCTGGCATTCTAGAAGGAGGTGGTGATGATTATTACGACGACGACGACGACGACGACGACGACGACGACGAGGAGGAGGAGACGACGAGGACGACGACGACGACGACGAAGAAGAAGAAGAAGAAGAAGAAGAGGCAGCAGCAACAACAACAACAACAAGCTGATGATGATGATGAGATGATGATGATGATGATGATGATGATGATGATGATGACGACGACGACGACGACAACGATGACGTACTTCCTGTTTGCTGCTGCTGCACATGCCTTTCTCACCACCAAACACAGAGTTGTGCTATACCTCATCTCTAAACAGATCATTTCTCAAACACACAGAGTTGTGCTACACCTCATCTCTAAACAGATCATTTCTCAAACACACAGAGTTGTGCTACACCTCATCTCTAAACAGATCATTTCTCAAACACACAGAGTGTGCTATACCTCATCTCTAAACAGATCATTTCTCAAACACACAGAGTTGTGCTACACCTCATCTCTAAACAGATCATTTCTCAAACACACAGAGTTGTGCTGTACCTCATCTCTAAACAGATCATTTCTCAAACACACAGAGTTGTGCTATACCTCAACTCTAAACAGATCATTTCTCAAACACACAGAGTTGTGCTATACCTCAACTCTAAACAGATCATTTCTCAAACACACAGAGTTGTGCTACACCTCATCTCTAAACAGATCATTTCTCAAACACACAGAGTTGTGCTATACCTCATCTCTAAACAGATCATTTCTCAAACACACAGAGTTGTGCTATACCTCATCTCTAAACAGATCATTTCTCAAACACACAGAGTTGTGCTATACCTCATCTCTGAACAGATCATTTCTCAAACACACAGAGTTGTGCTACACCTCATCTCTGAACAGATCATTTCTCAAACACACAGAGTTGTGCTACACCTCATCTCTAAACAGATCATTTCTCAAACACACAGAGTTGTGCTACACCTCATCTCTAAACAGATCATTTCTCAAACACACAGAGTTGTGCTATACCTCATCTCTAAACAGATCATTTCTCAAACAAGTCTTATTCAACCATCTTTGATCATGCCAATCAGCAACTGTACAACTGAGCGAAAGAGGATAACTTCAAAAGGAAGGAACGAATGAAAGAAACAGGTTAGACAAACAAAGGAAGGAAGGAAGAAAAGACAGACAGACAGTCACTCAGACAGACGGACAGACAGACAGTCAGACACACAGACGGACAGAGACAGAGAGACAGACAGAAAGACAGAACAAAGGTTAAACAAATGCAGGCAGAACAAATGAGAAAGAAAATAAAGTGACAAACAAACAAACGAACAAGCAAACAAAAGAAAAGAAAAGAAGAGATGAACAAAGACAATAATACGAAAGAACTTGATTCCCTCTCTCGCGCCAGTGTTTAAACCACCACTAGAGAAAGAACTGTGACTCTCACTCGTAAAGAACACTTTCTGATGTTTACGTGGAGTAATTCGTATATGCCGTATAGAGTGCCTTCCACCACCACCCCACACACACACACACCCTCCCCCACCCTCCCCTCTTCCACCCCCACCACCCCTACCTTACCACCACACTGTCACTCCCTCCCTAGTCACCACAGTCCCCATTCTGTACTTGGTGTAGCAGTTTGCATGGGACTGTGAGGTTCACTGCTGATAGTTCAATGCGAAGGATAGTTCAGGTCAAAACAGGTTTTTCTTTCTGTCCGTACGTTCGTTCTCTGTCTCTGTCTGTCTGTCTGTGTTTGTCTGTCTGTTTCTCTGTCTCTGTCTTTGTCTCTGTCTCTGTCTGTCTCTCTGTCTTTCTGTCTGTCTGTTTGTCTGTTTCTCTGTCTTTGTCTCTGTTTTTCTGTCTGTCTCTGTCTCTCTTTCTTTCTTTCTTTCTCTCTGTCTCTGTCTGTCTCTCTATCTCTCTCTCTCTCTCTCTCTCTCCTCTCTCTCTCTCTCTCTCTCTCTTTTTATCTGTTTGTATGTCTGTCTGTTTGTTTGTCTGTCTGTCTTTCAGTTTTTCTGTCTGTCTTTCTGTCTTTCTCTCCCTCCCTCCCTCCCTCCCCTCCCCCCCCTCCCCTCCCTCTCTCTCTCCTTCTCTCTCTCCCTCCCTCTCTCTCTCTCTCTCTCTGTTCCATAAGATCATAGGCAGGTGACCCAACAAACCATGTTCATCTAACCTATATGGCGAAACATTTGGCTCAGAAGGCAGACTTTCTCAAGCTGCTGGCGAGGCTGGGACATTGATCCCTGTGGTAGATTTGAGCTTTCTTCACACTACTTGCACATGGCGTTGTCAGTACGATCACAATCTTCTTTTTTTAAGAAATAGGAGTGAAACACTGCACCAAGTAGATCTTGAAGAACTTTATTTTCTTCACCACAAACGCTAGTCTTAGTAAATATCTGTCTTATATAAAACGTAGAGAACTCGTATGGCTTGCCAGTCTCTTAATATGGATGGATACGAAGATCCGAGGTATAGTTTATGCTAGGCTAGTTAGGTTAGCAGATACTGTGTCAGCAGCTATTATATAGCCACAAATACCATGTCAACACATATCACGTTCACACATACAGCGCTGGTCTGACTGTTTGTTTACGACTTTCCGCCTGTGTCAGGAATGATGGGGGTGGGGGGGTGAGTGGGGGGAGTTGGGGGGAGGGGGGGGGGAGGAGACACAGAAGAGAAGTAGGACATACATTGCTGGATGGTTTTATGGTGAACGAATTCTGGTTCAGATGATCTTCTGGTGTATTCGTTCTGTCTCTTCCCTTCGTTTTTGTTTGTTTGTTTGTTTTTTTGTTTGTTTGTTTGTTTGTTTTAGGTCTCTCTGTCTGTGCGTTTCTGTCCTCTCCTCCTCGTCCTCCTCCTCTTCCTTTCTCTGTCCCTCTGTGTGTGTGTGTGTGTGTGTGTGTGTGTGTGTGTGTGTGTGTGTGTGTGCGTGCGTGTGTGTGTGTGTGTGTGTGTGTGTGGTGTGTGTGTGTGTGTGTGTGTGTGTGTGTGTGTGTGTCCCCCTTGTGTGCTTGTGCGTGCGCGCACGCGTGAGTGTCTGTGTCTCTGTGTATGTCTGTGTGTGCCTCTCTCTCTCTCTCTCTGTCTCTCTGTCTCTGTCCTCTGTCTCTTCTCCTCTATCTCTCTCTTCTCTCTCTCTCTCTCTCTCTCTCTCTCTCTCTGTCGTGTGTGTGTGTGTGTGTGTGTGTGTGTGTGTGTGTGTGTGTGTGTGTGTGTGTGTGTGTGTGTGTGTGTGTGTGAGCGCGGGCGATAGGACTTGATTGCGTATTTCCTTGTGTTTGTGCGTGTGTGCGTGCATGTGTGCATATGTGCATACTTATGTGTGTGTGCATATATATATCTTGTGTGCGTATGTGTGCACGTGCATACGAGCACATGTATGTGTGACTGAGCGTGCGTATGTGCATGTGTGTGTCTCCTCCTCCTCCCTCCTCCTCCTCCTCCTCCTCCTCCTCCTCCACCTCCTCCTCCTCCTCCTTCTCCTTTCCTCCTTTTTCTTCTTCTTCTTCTTCTTCTTCTTCTTTCTTCTTCTTCTCCTCCTCCTCCTCCTCCTCCTTCTTCTTCTTCTTCTTCTTCTTCTTCTTCTTCTTCTTCTCTTCTCTCAGAATAAAAATGATATACTTACATCCCTATCGTACAATGACACAATGCCTGGCGGACAGAAATAGCACGCTAACAATAACAAGCGACGATAAATGCACGCTTTGTGTATTAGGACACAATAACACGCTACTCGTATTACATACGTTTATTGTTTCTCTCTCTCTCTCTCTCTCTCTCTCTCTCTCTCTCCTCTCTCTCTCTCTCTCTCTCTCTCTCTCTCTCACACACACACACACACACACACACACACACACACACACACACACACAGAGTGTTATAGTCACTCACAAACATTATAGGAGCTTAGTTTCCACAAATCCATCCCCACCACTTCCTCCCGCCCCCTCCCCTCCCCGCCATGTCCCCCTCCTTCTCCCTTTCCCCCTCTTTCTTCACGTTCGCCTAAACGTCTGACCGACAAAAGGCACAAGCGTAAGACCTTTTTTTTTCCTTTTTTTTTTCTTTTAATACACTAGACACTACGTTTTTTCGCAGACTAAGACCAAAGATGCGGTAAGTGTTGAACTGCGTGTGTGCGTGCGTGCGTGTATGTGTGTGTGTGTGTGTGTGTGTGTGTGTGTGTGTTGTGTGTGTGTGTGTGTGTGTGTGTGTGTGTGTTGTGTGTGTGTGTGTGTGTGTGTGTGTGTGTGTGTGTGTAAAGAGTGTACATGTGTTTGTATATATTCACGTGTGTGTCTGCATGCATGTGTGTGTGTGCTCGCGCGCGCGCATGTGCGCCGTATGTGTGTGTGGTGTGTGTGTGTGTGTGTGTGTGTGTGTGTGTGTGTGTGTGTGTGTGTGTGTGTGTTTTATAACTCTGTGCTTGTGTGTGTGCACACACGCGCGTGTGCTTGTCTGTTTGTCTATGTGTGTGTGCATGTGTAGGTAAGAGTGTATATGTGTTTGTATTTATTTATATCTGTATATGAATGTGTATGTATGTATGTGTGTATGTGTGTGTGGGTGCGCGCGCGCGCGTGTGTGTGCATGCGTGTGTGTGTGTGTGTGTGTGTGTGTTGT